>CATIWR010353987.1:0-19104 GCA_949677035.1 Omphalea diandra
GCTCCCCCTCCCACATGACTCTTATACCAGTGAATATATATATATATATATATATATATATATATATATATATATATATATATATATATATATATATATATATATATATATATATATTTATATTTATATAAACGCATTAACTAATTAATCAACTTACTTTCATTAATTTATTTAACCTTTATAATCAAGTTCAGTAATTTCACTTAATCCCAAACAATTCTCTAATATTCATCACTTAATTCAAAAATTCTATTTTGACCACAATATTTGTAAATGACATCTATAATCATCATTAATATTATAAATCACTTCAAATTTAATTAAATCCTTCAATTTAATGAACTTTCACAAATTATAGAAATCTCAAATTAATTTGATTATCCTTGTGACTATTCTATTAACTCCATAAAATACCTTCACAATTTCATAATCCATAACATTTGTTTTAATTCTAATTAATTTCTTTAATTAAAATAAATTCTCTTAATTCTCATAATTTAATCTGAAATCACCATTAAACCTCAATTCTATCCACTAATTAATTAATATTATCATATATTTATCGAGTCTATTCTTATGCCATTAAATCTCTAATAATCATTAATTTTATAATTTTAAACTCAAATTATAATTATTAAAAATCAATAAAAATTCATAAAATCTCATCAGAGCATTTATAATTTGTGGGAATTACACCTTTATGACCAGGACGATGAGTAGAGTATTCTATCATGATTCGCCTTTACGGTCTCATTGAAGCCACTGCTATGGTGGCTGGAGTTCGCCGCTGGTGACCTAGATGACATCATTTATACCAAAATATAGATCATCATTCCAGGAGTTCATAGGAGGTGATGATGTAGTTAAACTCCTACCCGTTTGGTCAAAATTGGCCAAAAATCATGAAAAAGATTGAGACTTTGACTGGTTGTCACTGTTGACACAGGTTGTTTCTAATGATGAGCCAAGTACCAAATCAAAGTTGTGTTCACTAGCTTTCCAATGTCACCAACCATGTTTGATTTGGACGTTGAAATCAAGAAATATGAGAATTCAAAGTTTGGTGCCTGAAAAATCACATTTTTGTCTCCACCTCCATCCACACGCCGCTGGCAGCACTTCCATTGTCGCTGATTGTCTTCTACCAGTGAGAGAGAGATATTGGCATCGATCATGTCGATCAGTGTTGGCTAGAGCACGCCGAACAAGAAAAGCTTTATCCTCTCCCTCTCTCTCTCTTCCCCATTTTTTCGTTTTTGCACGGACTATTGGAAAATATGTGTATGATTAGTCCCAACCAGTTGAACTTTTTTTAATTTCTATATAATATTTAATATATAAATGCACATAATTAAAACTCTCGAAAATAATTCAATCAATATTTTTACATGAATTAAAATAATTTTCTTCATTAACATTATTTTTAATAATTGAATTCTAATTTAATATATTTTATTATTACTAACTCTATATAATAAAATATCATTAAAAATAAATTGTACATAATTTAATATTGAATCTCACTTAAAATATTTATAATAATACTCATCGATATTATTATTTTTATAAAATTTTTATATATATAATAAAATTAAAGTTTAAATTTATAAATAAAATATAATATCATAATTATATGTACTTAAATAAGAAATAAAAAATTAACTTTAAATATTTTATCATTCTTAAAATTAAATCAACCATAATACTCACTACATATACATATACCAAAATCATTTATTACTATTATATTATTTAAAAATCTAAATAATAAATTTTTATTCAAATAAATTACCCTGAAATATATTTCTATAACTCAATATTCAAACTCTAAGAAAACATAATTTATAAGTTTTGGGAGTGTTACATATAATGGTTGATAAATTAAGATTTTTAAAAAGTTAAAATGTTTTATTTTTTAGTTGTGGTTTAGTATAAACAACCAAAAAATATACAAAATATAATTTTTAATAGTATCTCTATTAGATTCAAAGTCAAAGGAAGTTTTACTATGCTAGTAGTTGCAATTTTAATTTATTAGAGTTAATTATTATAAACTCCCTTTTATTTGCTATATTTAACTAAATTATTCTTTAATTTTTAGTATCATATGATATACTCTCTAATATTTTATCTATTATATTATGAAGTCTTTCTTTTAGAATTCTAACATTTTTTATTAGTCAAAAGGAGAAAATCAAAAAGTAAAAAAATTTATTTTTTAAGATAAAAATACTCATTTTCTTTCCTCTCATCTTGAATGTTACACTTCAAAAAAAAAATGCAAGGGCCCACAAACAACTCAAATATTTAGTTTAATGGTTGACAAAGAAAAGTCGATCATTCATCCATGAACCATTATCACAAATATACTTTAATTTTATTTTTAGAAAATAATAATTGAAATCTTCTCATTTTATCTAGTTCAAAATCTTTTGAAAAAATAGTTGAAAATTGCAAAAAAATGCAAGAAAATATTAAAGAGTGATAGTAATATAAAAATTACATAAATAAATATGAAAAAGATGATATAGATGGCTAATAAAGAATGGAAAAAGAACTTTCCATCAACAACATCAAACCCATATCTCATATTACTTTTTTTTTGTATTTTTATTTTTTTCTAATTAAGAAAACGTAATTATTTTATTTAATTTGTATTTCAATTTCTTAACTTGCAAGTTAAAAAATAGTAGATAGCATCAATTTGTGATCGTTAGAGAAAAATCCAATTTTTTTTAGTTACTTCTCCTTGAAGTCAATGAGATGATGATATGTGTGATTTTTTCTTTTCTTTTTTAAATATAATAAAAAATTAATATCAACTAGTTGAAAATCGGTATGTGACATGGCATGATTATAATAATAAATCTTAATATCTATTTTTTTATTAAGTAGTTAATGAATTATACTCTAAAGTACCAAATTAACAACGAAAATATCTATCAATAATCCGATCAAATTCATCACTAATTTGGATTAGTGATGAATTAGCGACAAACAAAATGCATTGCTATTATGCTCATTGCTAATCCAATAGCAATGGATTTACAAATTTGTTGCTAACATAGTAAGTGATTTTGAAAAATCTTTAACAACAAAAAAATTTTGTTGCAAATCCATCAATTTAGCAATTTAATGAATTTTTTGTCACTAAATTTATATTTTGAAATTATAAAAAAAAATAAAAATTTTTTGTCACTAATCCATCATTAAATTTAATTTTTATAAAAAATAAATATTTATTTAATTTAAAAAATTAAAATTAATAAATTCATCATATTAATAATTTGATTATCATACTTAATTTAAATATAAATTATTAATTTATTGAACTTCAATGTCAATATATTATCAATTCTTTAAATCTAAATAATAATATATTATCAAATATAAAATAAATAAATGATAAAATTTAAAATTAAATATTAACAAGTATAAATATAGATCATAAAATAAAATTTAATTACTATTGGATTTTCTAGAACAAGCATAGTGAAAAATAAAAATTTTAAAGCACAAAACTCACTAAGAATCCATGCAATTCAGTTAAATAAAAAAGAAAGATGTAAAAATCTTCAAATTCAAATAGGAGAAGCAAGATTACCGAAAGGTAGAAAGGGAGTTTACTCTGACAATATCCTACCTTGAGCTTGGAGTTGGAACAAGTACTCTTACCATGTTTTCTTATATGAATAATGTCAGTATCCACACCAACAGGTATTCTCTAAAATGAGTAGTCTGTTAGCACTAGGGTTTTCATAACTCTTTTTTTTTTTTTTTTTTTTTTTTTTTCTGAACGTACTGTGAAGGCACTATGTTACCTTTTAAAAAACCCTAATGTCTATATATATCTTAATATACATGCCAACAATGTGTCTTTAGAGATATAGATAAGATAATATCATGTTTAGTTTTAACTTTTAAAAACAAAACATATATGTAAATAATGTATAAAATATTTCTAATTAT
This sequence comes from Omphalea diandra, assembly GCA_949677035.1. Lineage (NCBI taxonomy): Eukaryota > Viridiplantae > Streptophyta > Magnoliopsida > Malpighiales > Euphorbiaceae > Omphalea > Omphalea diandra. The sequence goes on from CATIWR010353987.1 coordinate 3,970, forward strand.
CTCAATTATAAATAGAAAGAGCAACAAACACAATTTTGCTTTTTGGCCTATTTTAAGTGTGTGACCCTATAGGTTCACATAATATTGATAGTGGCCCAATACCTATTTCTGGCACATAAGTCATAAGTGACCTTTAGCAAGACATTATCATTAACCAAATTATGTGAAGATTAATAATTTGACCTAGCCTATTTTATAAATAGTATTATAATCTTTTTGTCACATTATATCTCAATTGAACATAAGATATGGATAATGTTATTGTTATAAAGTTCAATTATTTCTCAATTTTCAAATAGACTGATGTAAAGTGACATTGATAACTTTATCAATTAATTTTTTACATAGTCATGTAATATCTTCAGTCTAACTTATCGAGTGAATTAAAGATATATTTCTGATAAAATATAAGGGGCAAGTTCCTTCTTAATTACTCATATTCCACTATATAATTTACTCAATGTCTAATATTATTATGTATAATTATCTTGTTAAAGATAATGTTAGACTGTACCAAAACTTGAAGTTCATTATATTGGTATCCATAGTGATTCTTAAGTCAGAGAATTAAGTTAATACTATTACATGTGAATCACTTATGACAATTTATCCATGCAGTGCTCTCATAGTGGGTTGATTCAATACAATATTTCTTATATATGTATCTATATGTTTGACTTAATATTCCATATACATGATCAGTAAAATATAGTCATCAATCAAAATACATACTAGTCATTATCCATTATTGTTATAACAATAATGACTGACTAGGGACAATTTAGAATAAACACCTAAGGGTTTTACTATCAAGTCACATACTTGATGACCTTAGGTAGAATTAATTATTCATGAAATTTATTTAGCCATAAAGAATATATAATTAAGTTATTTAATCAAAATGCAATCATAACATTATTAAAAAAATATTCATTACAAGAATTGGTCTAGGACACATAACTAACAGTTTACCATTTGCACTAGGCCTAACTAAAAATGTATCCAACACCCATTGACCTAGCATGACTCTCATGTTTTGGTTATGACAATGGTTTAGTGAATGGATTAGCAATGTTGTCATTGGTTGGCACTACATATCTTTACATCTCCCTTTTTTATGATCTCTCGAATGAGATGAAAATGCTTGAGATGTATTTGGATCATTGATGTGGTCTTAGTGCTTAGCCTGTGTTATAGCTCCATTATTATCATAATACAAGTCCATCAGATTTGAAGTGCTAGGAAAAACATCTAGTCCAATGATAAATTTATTGATCCAAATAGCTTCCTTACTTGCTTTTGAGGCAGCTATATACTCAACTTTTGTCATAAAATCGATACAGTGTCCTACTTTGAACTTTTCCAGCTCATTGTACCTCTATTCAAACAAAACACATAATCTGACTATGATCAAAAGTCATCCTTGTCATACTGGAAACTAGCATTTGTGTAACCACTTACAAAGTAGGACATAATCTGACTATGATCAAAAGTCATCCTTCTTATCCTTCATATTTTTAGAATGCATCTTTAGTCCTTCTTAAGTACTTAAAGATATTTTTAATTATTGTCTAGTGATTTTCACCTGGATCTGACTGGTGAAAGTGCTTAAAGATATTCATATGCATTCGTTATACTCATGCGTATGAGACATCAGGTTAAGTAAATAACATGGTGAACATGATCGATTCAATAGCAAAAGCATATGAAATCTTACTCATGCACTTTCGTTCATCTTGTTTTTCTAGACATTAAGTCTTGCTAACAGTGATGTTACGTGACATTAGCAAAAATCCTTTCTTGGATTTTTGCATACTGAACCTATTCAATACCTTATCAATGTATGTACTTTAACTTAGGCTAATAAGCCTTTTAGAACTATCCTTATAAATCTTAATGCCTAAAATGTCAATAATTTCACCTAAGTCTTTCATTGAAAAATATTTTCCTAACCACAATTTAATATGTTGTGAAGTAAGGATATCGTTTTCAATGAGTAATATGTTATCAACATATAACATAAGGAAGACTATTGTGCTTCCACTAATCTTCTTATAAACATAAGGCTCAATTTCATTTGTGATGAAGATAAACTTTTTGACTACTTCATCAAAATAAAGATTCTAACTTTGAAAAGCTTGTTTCATTCCATAAATGGACCTTTGAATCTTGCTAACCTTTGCAAATTTTCAGGATTGACAAAACCTTCTAGTTGTGTCATATACACTTCCTTAAAAATATTTCCATTCAGAAATATTATTTTGACATGCATTTGTCATATCTCATAATCATAGCACACATCTATGGCAAGGAAAATTTGAATGGATTTAAGCATAACAACTACTAAAAAGGTTTCAACATAGTCTATACCATGTGTTTGCTTATAACCTTTTGCAACCAACCTTACTTTATAGGTATGCACATTGTCATCCGTGTTTGTTTTCTTTTTAAAAATCCATTTGCACCCAATAGTTTTTACGCCATCAAGTGGATCAGTCAAAGTCTATTCTTGATTATCATACATGGATTGCATTTTAGATTTCCTAGCCTGTAGCCATGTCTTAATGTTTAGACTATCCATGACCTCTTGATATGATGTGGGCTCACTTTAGTTTATAAATATCATTCTATTACTATCTACTAAGAGAAATCCATATATGTTAGGGCTTTGACGCATTTTTATAAACCTTCTTAGAGATTGTATTAGTCATGCAAGTTTAACAAATATTTATGAATCCTTTTGAGACTCTATAAGTGGTTCAATGTTATCTTATGGTTGTCAAATTTCTTTAAGTTGAACTTTACTCTCATTGGTTACTTTAGAAATGAACTCTCTTTCTAGAAAGACACTATTTCGATTAACAAAACACTTTGTTCTCAAAAGTATTGTATAAGTAATATCATTTAGTTTCTTTTAGATATCTGATAAATGACATTTATCTAATTTGCATGCCAATTTATCTAAAATTTGATGCTTCACATAAATGTCACAACCCTAAATATTTAGATAAGACAAATTGAGAGATTTTTTAGTCCATATATCATACAGTGTCTTTTCAACTATCTTTAATGGAACATTGTTTAGTATGAATATAGTAATTTTTAAAGCATAACCCTAAAAGGGGATTGGAAGATTTATCTAACTCATCATAAATCACTCCATATCTAATAGGGTTCAATTTCTTTGTTTGATACACCATTCCACTATGGTATTCTGGTTGGACTAGGGTAGTTAACCCAAGTCTTGGACCTCTTTGGTTCTTGACAAAAGAAATTGATCATGTCTAATATTTCAAATTAGTGTTATTTTGTAGTCTTTAGTTTTTATCTAAAGTTGAAAGTTAGATGTAGCTCAAAAATTCCTCAAGTATAAAAAATGACTTCTAAATCACAGCTGTTACTTTGGATTCGCGACCACTATCTATGAAGAAGCATTGCTAGAAAGCAGACAGGCGAAATCACGAAGCCATTCTCGACCTTGATGCATCCAAATGAAAGAGTCCAAAATTGACAGACGAAATCACAATAAGTGTCACGCCCCAGTTGCAACCACGAATTTCAAAGTGACTCAAGAAGGAAGCAAGTCCACAGCCACAACATGACACATGTTTCAGCAGACCATTGGAAGTCAAATTTCACGAAGGCATCTTGTTGGTAACGCCGCGAATCATAAAGTAGAAGATAACCATTTTTGGTAGACAAATTCGCGTCCTCTATGGCGTCCTGTAAAAGAAAGCTCGGGACCGCAACTTCTGAAAGTAAGTAAAAGGGCAACGGCCATATTTTTATGGTGAACTAATCAGAAGCTGCCATATAAACTAGCCGTTATACACAAACGGGATTTTCTTTTAGAAATTTGGATTTCGCGACCTAAATTGAGACTGTCAAACATTTAATACAGAATCTGTCAAGCATGTCTCAAAGATTTTGTGAGCTATGATCTGCAACGTCTCTTTGGTGAAGTTTGGGTATAAATACTCCACCAAACAGCCATGAATAAGGTTGCTAAGAAATTTATTACAAGTAATTAAAGCTCTCAATCTTTGCTACTCATTTTCTTCAATTTTCTTTATGAAATTGTATGTGTTAGGTGTGAGAATTAAACACCAAGTTATAAGGTTGCAGTGTTAGCCTGTAAAAACACTTCAAGAAAGGTTTAAGTGTGAGCCATCAAAACACAAGTTGTACAAGTTGGGTGTGAGACTAAAAACACCTTGAGATAGTGAAATACCCAATTGATAGATTGGGGAGTGGACGTAAGGTCAATTATACCCGAACCACTATAAATCGTTGTCTCAACTCTACTCATTCTTCTTCCCCTCTTCTTTGCCTTTTAAATTTTTATACACCAATTCAACCCCCCTTCTTGGTGCCAAGGAACAATAGTACCCAAGCATACTTAGGTCCTATAAGGGGTTAGGCTAGGAAGGATCCTCAAGTTTAAGGTGAAATTTTCCAATATGACAAACACATTTATATGACCAAATTTCATGCATTAGTGGCATTTAAGTTTAGACTTATTAATCTTCCTCTTTTGAACCACTTTGGTATGAGTAAGGAGTTTTCTCACACCATTGCCATGTGAATGCATGTATGAGCAAATGTGATGAGAAGAAGGTGTGCACTTTTAAGCAGGGCTTTTGTTGTACATTTATGCATGATTAGCTCTTGAGCTTTGAGGTACCTTCTTTTTGCCTTTAGGCATGGGAGGTCTAGTGCCTGGAGCATTCCTCTTTTCAGTAACCTTTATGCTGGAAGTTTAAGTTGTAAAAGCTTTGATGAAAGTAGGAGGAGAAGATGTAGATATAAAAGCTCTATCATGGCTTATGCCATGGCTCATTATGGGTGGCCTTTGTGATACAATCAATGTATCCAAGGCCTCCTTCAATTTGTGAAATTTGGAGATGGAATTTCTCAATTCAATCAGTTCCAATTTCGAAGAATCATTTTCTTTACATAAAGAATCATAAGGAGAGGTTTTGGAAATTTGTTTTAAAGATTTCTTGAGTTCATCATTAGATGATCTCAAGCTAGAAAAAAGTTCATATAAAGTTTTAAAATCCTCCTATAATTGAGAGCAATTTTCTTATAAAACTGCATTTTAGATTAGTATTTATCACATCTCAAGGTCATAGCTTCTAAGAGCTCATCATCCTCATCATCAAGACTATTTTTATTTGATGATTGAAAAGAAGGACTCACCTCATTAGAAAAGTCATCTTGAACTGTGAAGCATAGGTTGGCAACTTTATTTTCTTCCTCTTCTTCATTTGAGTCATCATCCCAATTTGCCTTAAAACCCTTTTTCTTTTCCTTTTCCCTCTTATTCTTCTTATTGTTGAGATTAGAACAATCAAATTTGATGTGCCTTCACTTGCCACATTCATAGCAAGTCACATTCTTCTTCTTCTTCTTCTTTTGTAGTTGGATGATACGACTTCTTCTTTCTCTTTTCTTCCTTCTCAACTTATTGGTCCTTTTTATAGCATGGCAAGCTCTCTTTCCTCTTTGTCACTTTCATCAAAGTCACTAGGGTTTGCCTTAATTTCTTACTCCTTTGTGGTAAATTTGGGGGAAAATTCATTTTCTCTCATCTTCTTTAGGCCTTCATCCTTTTTTATTGCTATTTCATTAGTGAGAAGCTTTCCAATAAGGACATTGGTTGGGATTCTGCTTGTGTTTTTTTGGCTTCTTTTATATTGATAGCTCTAACTATAAACTTCTCCAATGGAAGAGCTTTTAAAATCTTGAAGTTGACATCCTCCTTAAGTGTATGTCTCCCAAGCTTCTTCATGTTGTTGACAATGGCAAGAAGCCTCTTGATCATGTTAGTGATGATTTCATTTGACTTCATCGTGAAGAGCCCATACTCATTCACATACATATGGATCTTTCTTGACTTCACTTGCATACAAAGGTTTCCAAATCCTATGGGCACTTGACAATATTGAACTCTCCCATATTCTTCGCTTAACAAAGCACTAATAATGATTGTCATTGCCCTATTGTTCTTACCATTTGTCTTCTTATGTGCTTCTAGTCATTTTTCTCTAAGGATAGGCTTTTTAAATCCATCCACCAATTTGGTGTGTGGCGTCCATTCTTTTGCTACATATCCCACACATCAATGAGGTCATTATCTACACACACCTCCATTCTATACTTTCAATGAGCATAGTTGAATGCATCAGAGTAGGGTTTGAAGTGAGTGTGGATCCATTCATTGGTTATGATATTTACTCAAACAACTGAGGTTAATTTTGAGACTCGATTTTGATGCCACTTAATAGTCCTTGTGCACCAAGAAAGATAGTTGAATTGATAGCAAATTTAAAATTTAAAGGTTAATGAATAATTAAAAGACAAAAAATGAGGGAAGAAAGAAATCAACACACAAAGGTTTTATAGTACTTCGAGTGTTAACCAACCATAAGTTCACTCCCTAATTACCCAATTGGCTAATTTACTATCACACAAACAGCTTAATGTTTAGACTCACATCCTATCTCAAGTACAATTTGTGTTTAAGACTAACACACAACCTTACAAGACTTTTTTCCAACTAAAACTCACTCTAAAACTTAAAACTCAAGTGTTTAAGACTCATAATTAACCTTTACAAGCATTGAATACAATCAATAAACTACACCTTCAACAAATAAAGTACAATAACAATAAAGAGAGGCTTGAGAAATCAATTTGCAAGATTTTAGACACAATAAATAACAATTCTCTTGCATTCAAGGCCGTTTAGTTAAGTATTTATAGCTTACAACCACTAAGTAGCCGTTTGAAATAAAATTATCACCAAATCTTTAAAAGATGTAGAAAATCTTGTATTTAATACTTGTCAGTTAAATTTCACAGTCGAGATACCTCAATCACGATCGCAACCTACATTTTACATTAAAGATTCCCATTTTGCAGTTGAGATCTTCATGAGTCCAATGGTTAGTGACACAGGGCATTTGGTCATTTGTTCCTTAAACTAGCCATTGCAATGCTCCATTATGCTTCATTGATCTTGGTCACAATCACCGTAGTCGCAATTACAATCTATGATCGCACTAGAATTGGAAACGCCACTCTCACCACATTCTAATCTGGATCTTCAAGTTCAAAAGTTCCTGCTTAGTCGTAGTTGCGCTTTTGAAATGGTCCAACGACTCTTTAGACACGTGGCATGCTTTAATTGATTTTTCGGGTGTCTGTTGGAGCTCTTTTCTTTGAGATTCAAAGGTCGCAGTAGCGAGATTATTTCTTTATCGCTATTGTGGGTCGCACTAGTTTTTGGATGCAAAGCTGACTACTTACTCGTTTGGATCCCTCTTTAAACTAAAATCAAAATCAGATCAAAAACTAAAAATTTTATAACGCATTACCTAGTGAGCCATAGCAGGGGTTATCAATCGAACTTAGCTCACAAGGTAAACTCATTGATATATATATATATATATAGCATAAAAATCAAAATCAGATTAGAAACTAAAACTTTTAATAACCCATCTCCTAGAGAGCCAGAAAAGAGTTATCGATTGGACTTTTAACTCCCAAGGTAAAGTATAAATGAAGATAATTGAATGATCTCGCATGATTGAAATTCACTGATGTAGGATCATACATATAAGATAATCAAAATTACTAGAGGCAAACTAGCATGCACACCATTAAATGCCTCTTTAGTCTTTATAAGCGTAACAATTATCAAAAGGGAGAAAGTTCTATAGGTTTCTCTAAAAAATGGTTGCCCAAGGCACCACCGTTTTCAATGATAACAAACTAAGCAGATTTCCCAAGGGGGACAAGAGGCTTCATACTATTGTTCTGCAGTTAAAATTTGCAGCAGTGCAAATCCCCCGTCACGCCTCCATATTTTTAAGTCATGAGGTAGGTAATCAGCATCTATCATATATGTCCATTCAGTTATAATCACAATTCATCATGAACTTCAGGTTCTGTATTGACTTTTTCTTCATCTGAGCCACTTGAATCCACTGTTGATTTTTCCCTTTCAGAACTCTCCTCAGAAGTAGAATTGGAACTGTTCAAATTGTCTCCACTGGCCTCAGTTTCATTCTTCTTAGGCTTCTCCACTTTAGGTTTTGGAGTGGGAATTTTGTTAATTTTGGCAACCTACAAAATTTTGGTGGATAAACTTACAGAAAAATCTTTTTTCCTCTCTTAAACAAGGCCAGGAACGGCAAATTCATTTGATACCTTATCTTGAATATTGAACACCTTCATGTATACATCTTCTGAAGTAAATACTGGCTTGGCAAATCCTGAAGTCCTGTTGAAACAAAGTAGGAAAAAAAATCTCAATGAACTTGTCCAGGATTTACCCTTGCATGGATTGAAACTTCTAAGGTTCAGGCTGGAAAATAATAGATGATGATAAATCCATTCATTATATGCACAAGTATTTTACACAATGCAAAATGAAATTGTTGAAATTTATTCTATTTCTATTAATTGACTAATGAGAAAAGATTTACATGTCTAGGTAATATACAAACTCAAAATAGCACTAAACCCCCAAATAATTGGACTTATCAACTAGTCAAAATCTACAGTTCAGATTCCCAAAGAAAATTAAAAGGTTTAATGCTTTCTTAGTCCAACTGATACTCAAAAAAACTCCAAGAAAATGAACATACAAATATAACCACATTGGATGCAGTACATTCCAGCAAACCTAGAATTTGTCAAAATACCGACTCAAAGTCTGAAACAAAGAAAAAGGAAAATAAGCCCTGACATATAGATCATGATGGATCAAAAGATGGCATGATAATAATTATTAATTAATATAGACCCTAGTATAAGAACCTTCCATTTTTTACATTTTTCTTGCCCTGTTTGTTGTCTACACCACAAAGCACTACATTCATCTGTGCTAAGGCTGCATCCCAGAAATTTTTTTTTCTATTTTCGGTTTTTGAAATCTGAAAGCCAATTACAAGTTTTTTTCCTTTTTGGTTTTTAGAAACAGTAAATAAAGAAATTGCATTTTTTTTTATCACTCATTCAGTAGGTATTATATGATGTAATTGTACACCCTTGCATCACCGACCTAACTCACATATCTGCTTCCTTCCATTTCTGCAATTGCATTGGCATGAATAGTAAACCTTCATCAACCAGCAAGTATATACACCCATTAAACCAATTGCAAAATGTCATCACTGCTCCATTAAGACATCATCTTCATAGCCTTTTCTTTGTCTCTTCCCCTAATTACAGAATTATTCTCCCTCAAATTTCTTCCTATGTAAATTGCAAAAAGCAAGTGGAGCAGAAAGGCTGAATGCATAATTTGGCCCTTGAACTTTTCTCAATTAGTCTCTTGGCCTCCTAATCTTCAATTTGTTTTTTTTTTCAATTTAACACTTCATTTTTTATTTTTAATCTATTGGACACTTTAATATTCTTTTTCCCTACGATTTGACCCATCTGTCCGGGTCTATAAGAGGTGTCACACTCACACTATAAGGGAATAACCTCTGACATGTGGGCCTCTTTTAACCTATATTAATTTAATTTCTACTCTCTCTCTTCCCCCTCTTTTTGCTCCTGATGCACCCAACAGTACCCTATATCAAGTGCCCCCCAACTGCGCACAAGCTGAGAACACTCATAAAAGTAGATGAATCCGGCTCTATACTCACTTCCCTCATTTCTTAAACAATGTCCTACACCCATTCATACCTGAGATAATGAATTTCAGGCCATAACACTTCTGTCTGACATTTTATCAAACACCTTCCTTACCACAACACTTCATAACTCAATTGATAATGATCCCTTCCTACAGCTAAAAACAAGCTTGTTGCTAGAATAATGCTTTACAGGGAAATATTGAATTTATTTTCTAGGAATCTAGTAGAACAGAAATTCCACCATCAACAACCAACACCTATTAGCCAACTCAATGCAAGATTGGCAAAAAAGCATAATGAAAATCACCCTTCAAGGAAGCCAAACAATGGCATTGTCATCATTAATTTTGATTCTATTTCATCCTCAAATCCCAAAAGGTTGTTTAGAATTGCACAGTTAATGGTTTCAGATCTATTTGGGTTAATAAAATAGGAGTTAAAAAAAAAAAGAAAAATGGGAAGAACTGGGAGAGAGAGAGAGAGAGAGAAGGGAGGGAATCGTATGTCGATAATCAGTTGCATGAATCCTGGAGACTCTTGCAGAAACTGAGAATGCAAGCCTATGAATGGTGAATGGTGAGGTTTCAGATTGGAGGATTGGGGTGTTTTGGGGAGTGGTCATTGGCAGTGGAGAGAGGGAGAGGGAAAGAGATGTAAATTGAGGTGATGGAGAAAGTGGGAGGTCATACGTTAGGGTAGGTGGTATAAGAGAATGCGCTGATAAAGGAGAAAGAAAATCTAGGTTACTTAGGTTAATAAATTGACCAAAATTAATGGTTTATTCACCCCTTTTTTCATGAATAATTTTGATGAAAAAAGGGGTGAATAAACAAGTCAAAAAATACAGAAGAAAAAGGTAGGTGGAGTGAGAGAGAGAGATGGGGAAGATAAAGAACAGCAAATAATATGAAAACCACATGACATTTCTCAAGAATCTTTTGTGAGCTTTTAAAATGTTCACACAGACACAGAGGAAAAGGCAACACTTCTCCTGAACACATTTTGCATTTTTTTATCCCCAAGAAAAACAGAATGAACCAAAATGATACTGAACATGCTCTAAGAATGTAATGTAAATAAACAAATCACATACCATATTCCCAATATACACACATAAACAAATACTAACAAATTCATAATTACCGTCAGCAGTAACTACAGCCAACATCAAAAAGAACAATGACAGAGTGAAAACAACTTACTTCTTCTGCTCCGCCTCCTTCTCTTCCAGCCAACTCTTTAACTTGTCAGCATCACTTTGAACCTGAAAAGGTAGAAATTAAATGGTTTGAGTTGTACACATCACAGGACATCATTCTAATCTTTGACAGTTCGAGGAAATATCACAAATTCTTTGTTAGGTAAAATGTAAAAAACACCTCATTTATTCTATCATTCGGAAGCCAAGGTTTGTCCATCTCCCAGACCTGTACAATCTGCAGACCCTCAAAAAAGAAAAGGTCAATAATGGTACTAAAAGAATGGCAACATCGACATATTGAAACTATAGTCACTTTTGAATTATGAAAATTTCATCTCTGCAAAAGGCTGCAATTTGAAAAATGAGTCATAAAGGTGACATCAATTAGTATCTGAAACAGCTGTTTGTCACAAGCAACTTACAAACAACCAAAGTTAACATACATAATGTCAACAGTAAATTGAGTAAATCACCACTTGCAACTAATTAATTGGCAACTCTCATCACCATTTCTCTAACAAAAACACTGCATGCAAGGGTGCAATGGAAACTTTCAAGGAGCAAATGCAGAGACAATCCTCAATGATCCAAGCAAAATCAGTATCCAAAAATATATATATATCCACAAAAAGCAGCAGTCTTCAAGAAACCAGTTATAAAAGTTGCACATCATTTTACCAAAATCTAATGCGATCTATCTTGCACAGTTTACAAATAAATTAAAACTAAAATGTTAAATTACCAACAAAATAGAGAAAAAAGAAACTCCTACTCATGAAAAAAAATATACAAAAAAAAGAACAATGTCAGTTCCTATGAGAAATTGTGCACTCTTCAAAATGTCTCCGAACTTACATCCCTTTGTCACTCTCAGTTCACATTGACAACATTTTAAGAACTGTCGAGCATATTAATGAACCAATAAAATTATCAGAACTGTGATAAACTTGCTCTGTTGGATACCTTTTTTTGAGGCATTTCAAAGTGAAAATGCATACTTGCAAGGAGAGAAAAATACTGTCAGATGGTAGTATTTTATATATATATGGACGGATTACTAGTAGAATTTGGTCTCTCACAGAAGTTTTAACAAAATGCATTAATGCAATTATTCTGATTTCTAATAAAAATTTGTATCCTACTTCTATTTGGATTAGATGGACGAATAAGTAGTAGAATTTGGTTTCTATGACGAACAAAAAAAATATAAAGGAACATATATAAAAAATGTGGTATTTAAAGAAGTCCTATTGTCATACAGATTTTATAATAATGGGAACTTTAAATAGATTTTATTGTAATAATTATATTTTAATATATTTGACAAGTTTTATTTTCTACAAAAAATTAAAAAAGACCTAAACAAAAAAATGAAAACACTAAAAAATTTTAAAAAAACTAAAAAGACGAAAATACGTGCAACGCATGTGCTAAAAACACACACACACACACACACACACATATATATATAAACAAAAAAATGAAAACACTAAAACATTTTAAAAAATTAAAAAAACGAAAATATGTGCAACGCGATGATGCATATATATATATATATATGCATCATTGGAGTTTATTTCAGTTGAGCTATTTGAAATACCTGTTGTAGCTCACCAAGATATTTTAGAGCAAGTTCAATTGCTGCTGGCCTTGCAGTAAGCTCCTTATACCTGCACCACAACATTCATTAGTCGAAGATAAAAATTTAAATGCCTAAACTTCAATTACAAGAGGTAAGCAAAAGACATAATCATCTCAGTAGATGCTGTCCCAAATCCCAACTACCACTGAAACTAAGTCATACCTGAAAAATATAGGGTCACCAATAGCTTTTAATGAATCTAGACGATCCTGAAACTCAGTAGCAGTAGCATCTTCACCATCAGTATAAAGCCATTCTTGTACCTGAATAATAAAAGGGTTCATTTTGCAAATTAAAGTCCAACAGCAAGAACACAAACACTTTTGAATTTTCAAGCATTAAGAAAAATAAATTATAATAATATGGAAAATGAAGGGAAAATAAATCAAATAAAACATTTAAATATTCTAATAATAGTTCTTCTAGAGAAAATAATCACATCTAAATCAAGACGGCAATGAACCCAAGTGTTTCTCATTTCATCCAGAGCTATGAGTACTTAAATTATAATTGATTGCAATGTTTGAGAATATTTGCATGGTAGTACCATCAAGTTAGAATTGGAGTTCTAATTTCAGTATCAGGCTTTTCTCAAAGAGAAATCTACCTTGAATTGGAGCTATATTGTTAGAATCAAACTCAACTTCCAACTCTCATCTAGTTTTTCACTTTCCTGTTGTTTAGAAATATTTTGTTTTTATTACTTAATTTACATTCTTTACTAAGGAAAATTTTGGAAATACAAAAGAGACCATAACTAAATATAGATGATAAAAATAATCATTAATTTGAGACTCAATATGTAATTGTTTTCACATTTGAAGAAATGAAGGAAAACCTCAACAAAAGAGACAAGAAAACTTTAGAAAAGGCAAATAGAGGAAGGGGAAAACGCAAGAAAGAGCAGCTGACCTCATCAAGCTTTTCCATGAAAGACTTGCGTTCTTCATGGGAAGTTATTTTGTCAAACTCCTTAGATGCTTCAAGCTGAAATAGCTAATAAAGCTACCGTCATTAAAAAAATAAAAATAAAAATAAAGAAAACAAAATACATAGAAAAATTAAAAGAACACAAAGCTGATGACCCATATTAATAATACAATTTTTTTTAAAAAAAAAAAAGACAAAAACTTAATGGATTAATGTTTATTTTGAACTATTTTAAGCTATATCATGCAAAAGCTTGGGGTTGTATAATATGGAAGAAACACCATCTAACTTCAAGATAATCAAAATTACATTGAAACCAGAAAAGTAAACATTTCATTTTTTCAATAGACAAGTTTCATTCACTCAGGATTCAGACCTTTTCTTTAGTAGAATATATATATCCTTCCAAGTTATTTTTCAACTCTGCAGTCCTCCTTCGCTCAACATCCTTTTTGTCCAAATCTTCTAGTTTTCTTTTGGCTTCGTCAAAAGCTTCTCTTGAAAGAGGCATTACAGGTCCTGATGACTTCTCAACAGTCTAGAAAACAATAAAAAATGAAAATCAATAAAAGGAAAGGGTCTAAAATGCAAGATTCAAAATCAGGAAAATGTAGCAGTTAAGGTAGCAAAAGTCTTGAGTCCATGAACACCTTCAAAGGAACCCTGAATGTTCTCTTTTTTAGCCTTTTTTCAGCACCCATCTCTATGACACTGGGCTCTTCACAACTAGAATCGAATGCATTGTCAATCCCACCATCAGATTGCAAGTTTTCAGTGCTTTCTTGTGAAAAATTTTTAGCCACACCTTCACCTGATATGTTTGGAGAGGTAGTCGTCGTATTTTCCACTGTCAGATTTTTTTTAGGAACTTCCACCCATTCTGATATTTCAATAACAGCATCTGCTCGATCCAGAGAAAGAATTCCACTTCGAGTGAGAGAGAAGTGGAGATTTGTCTTGATAGCGGATGACAAATTTCGAGATGAATATCTAGATAACATGATAAAGATAGATGAGAAAACCATATCACTAGAAGTTTTTGCAATAACTTAGAAGCCAATGAAGCATGTTAGACAATCCCCACAGGGTTAAAGGATTGCATACTTACTTCTCACTTGCATCTGTCAGCCCTGAAACAGCATACCGTGCAAATATGGGAGAGATTATGCCAGGTGGCAAAATCTCAGCAGTCTCATAAGCAAGTGAAACATCAAAATCTCTGTCATGAATAATGGATCTGAACATCTGTAAATAATCAAAGCCAGACAATTATTAAATATAAAAAACAAAATTGATAAAGCTGAAGTTATCAAAATGCTTTCTTTCTGAAATCGAAAATATGAAGAGAGTTTCTTTTTCATGTTATCAACCATCATAAAAAAGGATAACATTCTTAAGTGAAGAGCAACGGATTATATTATGATGTTTACCTTCAAACACGAATACATACTATAATACTATTTACCTTACTAGGGAGCTTTTTCATCCTTGGCATGAGTGATTGCCTAGTGCTCTCATCTTCTTGAAGATCAGGTCCATCTAATTCGAGCACAAATCCATATGAAGAACCATCAATCATTCCTAGTTTACGATTCAATTTGATGCCATCACTTAGATTTGCAGCGTGCAATGCTGAGCCGAGAACTATAGCCTCATCAGCATCCAGATGTTTGTCCAGTTCATTCCTTCCAAGAAATTCCTGG
>CATIWR010354005.1:0-30253 GCA_949677035.1 Omphalea diandra
TATATATATATATATATATATATATATATATATATATATATATATATATATGTGTGTGTGTGTGTGTGTGTGTGTTTAAAAATAGTTTATATTGAAAATTTTAAAAATAATTTGTAAAAAATTTTGATTGAAATTGAATTAAATTGAAAAAATTGAATACATTTTGATTTTGTTTAATTTATGAAAAATTTTAATTTAGGCTTAATTATTAAAAAAGTTATGCACTTTAGCGTGTTTTTCTAATTTATCTCATGCTTTATTTTTTAACAAAAAAAATCCAAATTTAAATTTTCTTTGAAATCTATCATCAAATTAATATTTGATTATTAAAAATAGATAAAAAATCATTTTAATACCTGAACTTTTTTAAAACAAGTTCAGTTAAATCTAAAAAAGAGAAAATAACTAAAAATTATATGCAATCTTATTTAATTTGGTTTAATTCACTTTCAATATATAAAAATCTAACCAAATTGAATTGAATATATGTATTCTAAGTAATTAAAATAAAATTTATTTAAATAAATAATTTATTATAAAATATCATTAATTCATAATTCAAAGTGTAAACTTGCAATATCATAATTTTTTAGAAATAATATAATGATAAATATTTATTACCTTTTTATGTATACATTAAATAGCTAAAACTTATTTCTTACAAATAATCAAATCATCTCTTTATATTGATGAGTCATTTCTTGTGAGAAAAATAAATTTACTAAAAATATATAATATTTAAATATTAAAAAATTAAAAAATAAATGAAAAATATATAAAATGTTATTTAATTTTTCCCTTTTATATCTTTTCCACTTTTCATATTGTAGTATTTTATAATAATATAAAATTTAATAATTTTTTATAATATTTTTTAGTATAAAAATTAATCAATTTTTATTTTAAAAGTATATTATACAAAATAAAAATTCAATCCAATTTAGTTTTTAGTCCCTGTTAATCTATTATTCTGTATAAATATTTAGTTTACTATAAAATTTAATCAATTTAGACTTAATTAATTAATTGTATAGAAAAATATTTTATCTAATTTTTCTATTAAATGAGAATTAAATATTTAATCATTGCACACTTATACAACATTTATCTTATATTTATATGTCTTAATTTTTATTTTTATTATTTATTTGATATGCTCTTATTTATTTTGTACTCTTTAAATATTCACTTTAATTTGTTATTAAGATATTTTAAGTAATTTATTTACTTAAAAAAATAATTATTGTATATCATTCATGTCCATGAATCTTAAATTTATATAAATGAAGAGACAACACTTAATAAAAATTTTAATTTTAAAATATATTATATATAGTCAACTATAAAAATTTTCTAAATCTGTCACTTAATATATATATATTTGTAAAATTAATTTATTTTTTAACTTTTATATATTAAAATAAATTAATATGCAACTATTTTATATTTTAATAAATTTATTTTCTCTCAAGAAATAACTTATTAATATAAAAAGATAATTTGATTAGTTGTAATAAATAAATTTTAACTATTTAATCTGCACATAAAAAATGATACCTATTTATCATTGCACTATTTTTAAAAAAATTATGATTATTGAAGTTTTAATTTTGAATTATGAATTAATGATATTCTATAATAAAATTTTAAAATAAGTTATTTAATTAAATAATTATATTTCAAGTACTTAGAATAAATATATATTCAATTCAATTTTACTTAGGTATTCATATATTTAAAGTGAATGAAATCAAAGTAAATAAAATTTTATATAATTTTTAGTTATTTTTTACTTTTTTTTTATCTAATTGAATTTTTTAAAAAGTTTAAAGAACAAAATGATCATTTATCTATTTTTTTAATAATGAGATATTAGTTTGATGATAGATTTGAAAAAAAAATGAAAATTTCTGCATTTTTTTTATTAAAAGAGGAAGCATGAGATAGATTTGAAAAATACGTTAAAGTTTAGGACTTTTTTAGGTAATTAAGCTTTTAATTTAATATAATTTACAAAATATAAATTTTAATTAATCCAATTCTAGAAAAAACAAATTGAACTGATGGAATGTAGTTTTTAGCCTTTGTTTGGGAAAAACAAAAAAGATTAAGAAAAGGAAAGAAGGTGAAAAAAGGAGAGTGAGAAATTAACTTTTCTGTTGTTTAAAAAAGTGATGGTCAAGGAAACGAAAGGAAAGTGAATATAAAATGTTTTTCTAGTGCACACTTTTTTGTAATAACATAGATTTTGGACTAAAATACATCAAAATTATATTTTTATCTTGTAATTATGAAATTTATTTTATCTAATTTAAAATTTTGTAATCTATATTTGTTGTAAACTTTAAATTTATTTATTTATTTTTATATATGTAAAATATATTTCACGTTTTAAAAATTATTTTCTTTGTTTAATTACTTGCAAGGTTTTATTTCTTATTGAAATGAGAATGCGAACAAATATTAAATTAATCTTAAATTCAAAATTTCTTAAGCTCGCATATTTTAAAAAAATAATAATATTATTATATTAAATTAATTATTTTAATATAAAAATAATTTTTAAAATTTAAAGAAAAATTGAACAATAAAATATTTTATATATTTTTCACTAATTTATAGTAAAAAATTTAATAAATTTTTAAAAAAATTGATTAAAATTGAACAAACTAAAAAAATCAAATACATTTTGATTTTATTTCATTTATAAACAATTTTAAATTAATTTAATTTATAAAATACTCACTACGTCTCATAAAAGATATATTTTCTTATATTTGTATATAGATTAAGAAAATCTAATTAATAAAATTAGAATAATTAATTATATATATATATATTTTTTCTAATATATCTTTATATTAAATATAATTATTTATATTATTTCAACTACAATTAAATAATAGCATATTATATGTATTGATAATAAATACATTAAATAGTGACATATTAAAAATTAATTATTAAATTTAAACAAAATAATTTCTCACAATTTATTATATATTGTTTGTCCTTATATACATAAAATTTTTAAATAGCCAATAGAATTAATTTAAATTCTTATTCAAAAATTTTTCTTTTTAAGTTTTCTTAATTTTTTATTTAGAAGTAATTTAGAATTTTTACTTTTAAAATTTTCCTAATATTTTTATTTTGAATTTTTATTCAAAATATTTTCCAATATTAAAATATTTTAATTTCTGATTTAAAATTTTTATTTTTTAAGTTTTTATAATTTCTTGTTAAGAAATAGTTTAGAATTTTTACTTTTTAGGTTTTTGAATTTTTTGTTCATAATGTTCTCTCAATTTAGAATTTTTATTTTAAAATTTTAAATTAATTTTTTTATTATAGTAATTGAGTTTTTTAATTTTCTATTTATAAATATTTTTTGATGTGACGGTTTTCTATAACATAATGTAAAATAGTTTTTCTCTAAGATAATGTAAAATAATGACACGTTGTATATAATTATTTTATAAATAGTAAATAATGGTTTAAAACTATTTATGATACTAGAATTAATAATATATTGTATTAATTAAATAGAAAATATATTAAAAATTTAAAAATTATTATATTTTAAAAAATTATCATTTAAGGTATTTGGTTGCTAGAATTTGATATTCCTATTTGAAATCATATTATCGGAAAAGTAAATTTTTAGGAAAGTAATTCTATGAATATAAGATTTTTATATTTTGTTAGATATAAAATTTTCTTGAGCATTCAAAATTGATGTGCTTAGTTTATACCTAAGGAAGTTGAAAATTATTAATTTAGATTACTATTATTTCCCTAATCTAATTGTATATTCATTTATTTAATTCATATATTTATACAATAAAATTTATTATAACGATCAATTTAGTATAAAATATAAATATTATTTAAAAAATTAAAAAATTATAAATTTATCATGATGATCAACTCAATATGAAATATGTATAATCTTCAAATTTGATCACATAAATTTTATCAATCATATAATTAGCTAAAATGAGCATTCAAATACACAGTTTCATGATAATAAAATTAAAAAACCTGAAGATATATAATTACCTTATAAATAATGAAAGATTTCAATTTTCAATAATTTAGTTTGGGTTTAGTAAATAAAATTACATATAAAAATATATATGTCTATATTATATTAATTAAAGATATAATTATACATATATAATTATATAATTTATAATAGACAAAAAAATAATTTTGTCACCTCTTAAAATGAAAAAATACTTAAAATAAAAATTAAAACTCACAGAAATTTAATTTTTCTAAAAATATAATATTTATGTGTAAACTATAAAATTTAATATTTTTAAACTATTTTCTCTCGACAAAAAAGAAAAGTAAATCCGACCGAGAGGGTATAAAATATAATTAATTTAATTTTACTAGAATCGAATGTAACGAGCGTCCACACAATTTTATGACAAAACCGCGGAGTTTCATGGCAAATTAATTTCTTAATTGCAATGAGTACGAAACAAAGCGTTAAACCAATTTTAAATTCAAAGGTAATTAAGCACTTAATAACAAACGTCGAACCCAAAAGAAAATCAACTTCAACATCAACCATCACATGTATAAAAATCCCCGCTCACATGTCTTCTCGCCTCTTTCAAACCCCAAACCCACTCCCCCATTACTTTCCCCTCTCCTAACCCGCCATGATTTCCCCACCCCTCCGACCTCTACCATGCTCTCCCCTCTCCGCCGGATCATAGTAGCCGCCGCCTCCTGGCACGGCACCCGCTGCCGATGGCTTTTTCTCCTTTTCTGCTCCCCAATCCTCCTCCCCTTCCTCTGCTTTGCCTTCCCTCTCCTCTGCGCAGCCGAGCTTTGCATCCGGATTTTCCGCCGCAGCCGGAGGAAAGAGGAGGAGGAGGAGGAGGAGGAGGAGGAGCGGCGGCTGCGGCGGTGCGAGGAGGGAGTCTGCGATTGCGGTGGGTTGGTAGAAGAGGGAATGGAAGTTGGGCTTCTGCAGAGGTATTTGGAAGATCAGTTGATGACTGTGTACGATTGTGGTGATGATGACTTTGATAGTAATGATACTCTAACTCCAGATTTTGATACTCCTCTATTGCGTTAATCATACTTTCTTCCTTTCTTTTTGAAAAAGAAGAAAGAAAAAAAAATTGTTTGTGGGTTTTCTTCAATCTGTAAATTACACATGTGAGTTTTTTTTCTTGTTGATTTAGGATTTGTGTTGGAAGCTCAATTTTTTACTTTTTTTTTTCTTTTGGTTTGACAGATTGTTACAGTTTTGATGTTTGTTTGTGTAATTGGAATCTGATTGGAATTTTTCATCTTAGTTGGTCTGAATTGATTTCCACTTTGATCTAGTTTCCTCTTTGATTTCCTCTTTAATCTTAGTCAGTCTGAATTTTTAAAGAAATTGGACGAAATGCAAATTTGGGTTAAACTATTTAGACAGATTTGATTTTAATTATATGGCCTTTGAACGCTAATTTAATCGAAAAGCATACAAGTTAAGCTTCAATTTGAGAAGTAATCTTTTAACATCAATATTTCTTTGACTTGGATTCGATAGCTATTTAAACATTATGACAGTATAAGAGGTTTGATGAGTTTTGTTGTTATTTAAAAAAGTGAATCATTGTATGAATATGCAATTTCAATGAGGTTAAACAAAAATTCCATCTATCTTCTTAAAAATCCTTTGGTGATACAGTGGCTGATTTCTATGTATCATCTTGCTAAAAATGCTTTTTATCATAGCATGGATCCTTCTCTAAAGAGCTGAGAGTCTAAAATCCACATCCATTAATCAATTTCCATCTCTGTCTTTATAACGTGGTCTAGAAAATCCTTGCCCAACTTCTTGTTATCCGTCTTTGTCCCTTCTTCATTGACTTATGCCACTTATAGCATGTTTCGCATTTTGAGTTATTATCTTGAAGACTATTATACTACTATGAAATTATATTAAAAAAATTTAATATTAAAGAAATTTAAAATTAAATATTAAAATCTAGATCTCCTCACCTCTAAAATAAAATCATGAAGTCAATTTGTTTTCTTTTTCATTTCTAACTCTCAATGTTATTAAAGAGTAAATATTATGGGTTTTTTTTGGCTAATTATTAATTATAATTTTTGCATGAAGATATTCAAAATTTTAATTCATTTTATTGTGAATATTGACTAATGGATGTTAACTAGTTTTATACTTATGCAATGCATGAATTTAGCAGAGTAGAAAAGTTATTTTATTTACATTTTTGTTATTATTTGAATAATATATTAAAATATATAATATTATTTTTTAACTTTTAAGAATGTATTGTATATATTTCTCTTATTTTACCTCTTAGTGTGATTGTAAGTAGTTTACACGAGTTTACTTTTTTTAATTAGATAATTTAATAATATTTTATCTGTTTTTATTTTTATTTTCTTTTTATAGACATATCATTTAATTTTTGTTTGTGTCATTTTGCTATATGTTTTCATTTCATTGCTTTTGAGACATAGATTAATTTTTTTATTTGGTTGATATTTTTTTGGATTGTGTTTTTTAAATTAAAGTAAGATTTTGATTTTATTTATTTTTATGTATTAATATTATTTTTAGTTATTGATTTTTATGTTGATAAACAATATTAACATAATTCTTAATATGCTGACATTTTAAGTGTGATACTAAGTAAATAAAAAATTATCAACATAATTCTTAATATTTTGATAAATGTAAGAAATTATAGATATTATAATAAATATTCTATTTTTGTTTTCACTTTTGTGGTAATTTTAAATATAATGAGTTATATTGAATATATTATAGATATTATAATAAATATTCTTTTTTTGTTTTCACTTTTGTAGTAATTTAGAATATAATGAGTTATATTGAATATTTTTTTATTTTTTCGAGAACAGTGTACTTGCTATACTATTTAGTTGGACTTAAAATTAATTAATTAAAAGAGTAAATTAATATTGTAGTATTTAATTATTTTTATTTTATTAACTTTTGTATTTATTATCTGTCTCTCTCTCTCTATATATATATATATACCTTATTTTGATTTTCTAGCCGTCTTTATCAGAGTTTAAATTCTGGATCAAAAGTATCATTTACCTTTCTTTAACATGTTGTACCCTTTTGAAAAAACTAGTTAAATACTTATATGATTAATCGTAAATATGAAAGGAAAAAACAATCACAACATATACAAATCTCATAATGTTCAATAAAAGTTGGATGAAAAAATCACAAATTGTGAATTAAAAATGATAAGTGATTATGATTTTTTTTTTTAGAAATTTTATTTTATTTTATAGATTAGGTGTTGATGAATATGTTATAAATGCCATTAAAATTTTAAATAGTTAAAAGAATCAATATTTTTACATTGAATGCTAAAGTATTTCATAGAGCATTAGAATATTTCCTATTGAACATTAAAGTTTTGTTATTAAATAATAATAATATTTTCATAACTTTAAATTGAGATAGAATAATTGATATATAATCATTCATAGAGATTAAATAGTGGTAATAATTTTTAAAGAATAAAATAATTTAGGCAATAATTTAAAAAAAGATTTAGATTTATTTAAGGGATAGTGACTGAAATTAATGTTAATATTTTTTCTGTTACAATGAATATAATAATTTACGAAAACTAATAAATGATTTTTGCACATAATAATTTTTAAAAAATTATATTTACTACTCAAATTTTCAAGTACTTTTTCCTTTACAAATGCAGACATGCTGATGGCGAATGACGCAAAATTAAACAAATGTAAAGAAAAAAAATAAGAATTATGTAAAGATAATAATTTATATAATTGACAATTAATGAATGTTTTAGGCATTTAACAATGATATAAATTATTATTTACTATTCAATTTGTTAATGTTTTTCAATTTTAAGAAATGAAATAATTTTTAAAAATTGATGAATGATTTATGGATTAAGATTAAGAAAATTTGAAGAAAGAATAAAAAATCTATAACTGGCAACAACTTATGTAACGGACAATTAATGCATATTTTATACATTTAATAATGAAATAATTTGACATTTACTACTTAATTTAACAATTTTTCGATTTTAAGAAATAAAATAATTTTAAAAATTAATGAAAAACTTATATATTTTATAATAAAATGCATTTATCAATTTTTTATATAATAATTTTTTAAATTTTAAGAATTAAAAAAAAGAATACCATTTGTTATTTTTGAAAAGCCATTTATCAAAAATCTGAGAAATATTGACTTACTTTATATATTATATAAGATTTTCAAAATTTTAAAAAAATTAATCAACACTATTTAATCAAATTTATTTTTCACTATTAGGCCAATCAGCTCATTACTGTGAAAAGAAATCTATTGTATAATAACGCAGTCTCCTCTACAAATCATATATATATATACATATATTTTTTAATTTGTCATAGTGGCGGACGTAAAGCATTAGTGAGAGGGTTTTGGCCCTCCACCATCTCTACCGCCCACACAAACTTTAATATATATATATATATATATATATATATATATAAAGTTAATCATTCAAATCATAAGGTAACCATCACATTTTTTTATATTATATTATATTATATTTTTATATTTATTGATTTATTCTTTAATTAAATGAAAATTTTCATTTTGCATTTTGAATTTTATTTATATTTATTTAATTTTTTTCATTATATTTTTAGATATTAATAATCTATAGGGTCATTCAATGAAACTATTTTTTCTTTTATCATGAGAATTAGTTATTTTAATTAAAACATGTAATATTTTTAAGAAATCAATATTGAATTGTAGTCTAACTACATACAGAAATAAAAATAGAAAGCAAATAATAATATTTCATTTTGGAATAAATTAAGAAAATTTTTAGTTTATACATTTGTTACATTATTGCATATTGTTTGACTTATACTCGATATTTTAGTTTTAAATTTAGATTATAATTTTACATTTAAATGTTACTTAGTAATATTTTTTTATTTTAATTTATTTTATTTTATTATGAAAAATAAATATTAACTTCTTTTTTCGTAATTGTGATGTATTCTTTATAAAGTTTCATAGTAAAAAAAAAATCCAGTATATGTATTTGTTTATAAATATCTTTAAAATGATTATCTTTATTTTGATATATTATAAATATTTAAATTTATTTAATATAAATACAATATCTAAATTTTAAATACTACAAGCACTTTTAAATCTTAGCTTCCTATTATTTTGCGCATTTGTCTTTAAAAATTCATCAATAGATTCATCCTATTTAAAAAAATACAAGTTTATATATTAGATAAACTCATTCTGATAGATTTAAAACATTATTCATGTTAACGTATTCTTTAAAAATTAATTTAAAATAAAATTAATTATTTTTTCTTCTTATTTATCTTTCACTTGATCACAATAAAATTTCTCATTAAATTATATTTTTACTTGTATACATATCTAAAAATAAATAGTGTTTAATATTGCTGCACACTATCTTCCAACATAAGAGATATGTACAGTAAAATCTCATTTGCTAAAATATTAAATAAATCTTTCAATTTGTCCTAAAGTGATAATAAATAATAAAATAATTTTTTTTTGTCAAATTGACTCTAAAATTTTATATTATTTTATCAAATTTACTTCTAAATTTGTATTATTTCGACAAAAAGCTAAAACATTAAATAAACTCATGAACTTATTCAAAGTAACAAGAAATGACAAAATAAACAGTTCATTAAATTTACCTATAAACTTATATTATTTCATCAAAATTATCCGTGATCTTGTGTTATTTCATAAAAAAAAGTCTTTTTTCATCAAAATTATCTCGATTTTGTATTATTTAGTCATAAAATTTCAAAATATTATTTGAATAAAATATTAATTTAGGAATGACAAGTGAATAGAGTAATAATTATCTTTCATCCTTTATGTCACCTTCCTAATAGGAGCCTATTCTACCCTCGTGATAGGAGAATTTTTCTTTTATCTCTGCTTTTGCAGTAACTTCTCGCCTCATGAAAATTTTTCTTAAGATAAATATTTTATATTATTTTATTATTTTGAGATT
The DNA here is from genome assembly GCA_949677035.1 of Omphalea diandra. Taxonomy (NCBI): domain Eukaryota; kingdom Viridiplantae; phylum Streptophyta; class Magnoliopsida; order Malpighiales; family Euphorbiaceae; genus Omphalea; species Omphalea diandra. The sequence goes on from CATIWR010354005.1 coordinate 10,086, forward strand.
ACTTTTTTAAAAATATAATTTATTAAATTATAAAATAAAAATTTTTAACAGTATTTTTACACATCATTGTACTTTTGTTTAGTTAATTTCTTCTTGTATTGGTTGCAATTGGATGAATGAGTAAAATTATTACTCCACAAAAACACGACTCTTTTACATTCTTCAATTAACAAATTTTTATTGTAAAAGTGAAGGTATTTTTTGCCGAAGTACATTCGAATTTAGTTCTCTTAAATTGTATTTATAATTCACACATTCTCCTCAACTAGTATTTTGGACTTTATAATAAAAAAATATAAAATCAGAGATAATTTCGATGAAAAATCACTTTATAATAAAATAATATAAAATTAAGAATAATTTTGATGTAATAATATAAGATTAAGGGTAAATTTGATAAAAAAAATTTATTTTATTTTTATTGTCAACAAGTTTAGAGGCTTATTTAATACTTTAAATAAATCTCATCTATTCAATTTTTTGGACAAAATTTTCAGACTATCAAAGTTCAGGGATCACTTTATATTTTTCCCACGTGTCGCTTTCCCAACCATATCACTATCGGTAGTCACTGTCCCAAACAAGCAATCTTTGCATGTGAGACACTCCATATATGGAAAACTGGCAAATTGATTCTCTTCAAGATGATATGACTCACCCCCAAGATTACTGGAATTTCAGATTCATACTTGTAGTAATTGCTGCGGTCTTTCCCAAGACTCGATACTCATACTGATAATAATTGTAGATGCTAAAGGAAATGGCCATCTCTAATCTCTGTAACATTCCATTATTTCTTGGTGAAGACACTGAAGAGGGATCCGTTGACTTCAGTGGTCGCCTAGTCGACCGATCAAACTCCGGCGGATGGAGATCGGCGAGTTTCGTTATAGGTAGGCCAAACTTTTTTTGAATTCATCATCAATCAAATCAGGAACCAAGAAACCTGAGCTAAATCAACATTTTATTTATATGCGTGCATTGTAGCTGTGGAAGTGGCGGAGAGGTTTGCATATTTTGGGATATCTTCCAACCTTATAACGTACTTGACGGGTTCCCTTGGTCAATCCACCGCAACTGCAGCTGAGAATGTGAATACATGGCCAGGGGCGGCCACCCTTTTGCCCTTATTAAGAACGGTTGTTGCTGATTCTTTTCTTGGCCGCTATAGAGCTGTCATTATCTCCTCTCTTATCTACATTTTGGTTTGTCTCCTATCTTTTTCCCCCTTTGATTTCTTTTATAAAATTAACTAACCCAATTGATATCTGATGTTGTTCAATTGAGAATTTCTATTAAATGTATCTTGTTCTTCAACGTTATTGGTATTTTGTGAGGACAATCAAGGAAGATGGAGTAATTTTCTATGACAAATTAATAGAGCAGCTGATTGCTTACTTGTCAAACAATTAATTTGACAACTGGCAAGATTTCGTCTTAAATAAATTATGAAACCAGAATTATGTACATGTACTAATTGATTGCAGTATTCCAATATAGCATGTAGCATATAGACTACATTGTGGTGCCTCACATGGTCCATATTTGCATTTTTATCTTTTCAAATTATAGGTATTTAGCCTATAATATACAAGAAATAACCTTAAGCATTTTCCTAAAAGAGAAAAATAATTCAAGCAAAATCCTGGTTGGCATGTAAATAAGTGAATGTATACCCTTATTGTTGATGAAGTTTCTATTATTGGGTTAGACTAGAAGGGATTTTTTTTTCTTTTTGTCCTTTTGGAGTACTCTGGTTCTAACATGGATGACCTGCATGGTACAAGTTGTACAATGGCTATTAATTTATCTCTATGTATTTAAGTTGTTTCCTCCAAAGAAGAGCAAAAGAGTTTTTTTTTTTTTTAATTTAAATTTTAGTGATATACACAATTATTTTTTATATCATTTGAATTAGGAGACTAAGGGAAGTAATTTAGGATTTCACGCAAATAGCAGTAAAATGCTGATTTTAGCGTTGTATTTTGAATTGTCACTGTTGCTATACTGATCTTCTTCCACTAGGATTGGAAATCTCTTGCAGGCACTAGGCTTTTTGACTCTATCAGCTGCCCTGGCTTCTCTTGAAACTTCTGAATTTGAGAACGCCAGAAATGGCACATCATGTTTTCCTCCTTGATTTCAAGTAATCTTGTTCTTCTTCTCCCTATATCTAGTAGCTATTGGACAAGGCGGCCACAAGCCTTGTGTTCAGGCTTTTGGAGTGACTAATTTGATGGGCAAGATCCCAAGGAGAGTAGAGCAAAGAGCTCTTTTTTCAACTGGTGGTATGTTACTCGTCTCTAGGCATTAACTTAACACTTCTGGTCGTAGTCTATGTCCAAGAAAACCTTAATTGGTCCTTGGATTTGGCGTTCCCTGCACTATGATGTTAGCTGCACTATTCGTTTTCTTGCTTGGAAGCAGAACTTATAGGTATAATATCAAAGGAAATGAGGAAAGCCCATTTATACGAATAGATCGGGTGATTGTCAGAATGAGTAGGAATTGGAGAAGAACTTCTCCTGGTATTGCTAAACAGGAGGAAGTTTTTCTGTGTGATTAAAGTTCTCAGCAATTCAAGTAAGAAACTGCATGAAGATTTTCGTTTGTTGTGCAAAAATTAGCTGAACCAATTCTGCATTTTCTTTTCCAGATTAAAATGTCTCTAACCTCAAAATTTCTCTATCATGGAAGGTTTCTCAATAAAGCAATTGCAGCACCTCATGGCTCAATGGAAGATCAAGGGGCCTGCAGTATCAGTGATGTTGAAGACACAAAAGGCAATCTTGAGGCTTATTCCAATATGGGCTACAAGCTTGGCATATGCAATTGTGTTTGCACAAACCAAAACATTCTCCACAAAGCAAGGAGTTACGATGGATAGAAAAATTTTCCCAGGTTTCCAAATTCCAGCTGCTTCACTTCAAACCCTTATTGGCTTTGCAATCATTCTCTTTATTCCAATTTATGACCGCATGATAGTCCCTATTGCAAGATCTTTGACTGGCAAACCCTCTGGCCTTACAATGCTTCAAAGAATCAGAATTGGAATGTTTGTATCTGCTCTTTCTATGATAACAGCAGCTTTCGTTGAGAAGAAGAGACTTGAAATTGTTGAAGAATATGGTGTGGTTGATCTGCCAAATGCGACGGTGCCAATGAGTATTTGGTGGTTGGTCCCTCAATATGTATTATGTGGTATTGCCGATGGGTTCGCCGTTCTTGGCCTCCAAGAGTTTTTTTATGATCAGGTTCCAGAAGAACTGAGAAGTGTGGGTCTCTCACTCTACCATAGTATAATAGGTGTAGCTAGCTTTCTTAGTAGCTGTCTTGTCTCTATCATTGACAAAGCAACAGGTAGAGATGGCCATGAGAGCTGTTTTTGTAACAACCTGAATAAGGACGTGTTGATTATTTTTACTGGCTACTTGCTGGACTTGGTGCTGTAGGATTCATTGCCTACCTGAACTTTGCTAGATCCTACATTTACAGGACAAATGTAAACTACAGGACGTATCATACCACTACAACTGTTGATTAGAAATTGGAAGCAAAATGTAAGATTTGAATCCTGTGGTAATTTTTCTTTTCTTTTCTTTTTTTTTGTAACTCAGATTGGATTACTTGAGAATTTTAATTCAGGAGTAAGTTCTCCTATATGTACGTCTATAATATGAGGATGATAAGATACAGAGGCTGGCTGCCAAGAGGTGATTCGGTTCAGATAGTTAGTGCCATAAGACCGCCTAACCATGTTGGGTGGAGTGAGCTGTACAAATTATTAAAAAATGGTTTACCCGCCACTTTAGATCTATTAGTAATTATAGACAGAAAGACGGACTATCATGTAAAATAATATTAATTCATAGATTTAATTAAGATATTTTTATAATATACATAATGAAATTATTTTTTTGAGTTTAAAATGATTAATCAAAATGTAATTTAAATATAAATTAGTAATTAATTAATCAAATTGAACTAAATTAAAATATTTTAATTTAATTTCTATATTTAACTCATTTCAATTTGATCCAACCGACCCATGATAACGATGTGCAAGGGACAAATATTATACAGGACAGTGCTAATAGGTGACCAGGTACCCATCTTGAGCTTTAGAAGCAGAAGCAAACAAATGGCTAGCTCTAGTCTTTATGATACTCCACTTCTAGTGGAAGCTACAGCGGATGTAGATCAGCATGTTGATGGGTCGGTTGACTACAAAGGCCAACCAGCTCGGCTGTCAAGCTACGGCGGATGGAGATCAGCATGTTTCATTATAGGTAGGCCATTCAAGCATTTCTTGAACTCTTTTCCATCAAAATCAAGAACCCCAACAATCTTATTAGTTTGCACGTATTGTGGTAGCTGTGGAAGTGACAGAGAGGTTTGCATATTTTGGGATATCTTCAAACCTTATAACGTACTTGACGGGTTATCTTGGTCAGTCCACCGCAACTGCAGCTGAGAATGTGAATACATGGGCAGGGACGGCCACCCTTCTGCCCTTATTAGGAGGGGTTGTTGCTGACTCCTTTCTAGGCCGCTACCGAACTGTCATTGCTTCCTCTTTTATCTACATCTTGGTTAGTATCTTAATCTGCTCTTTATCATGATATTCAATCACTATAACTCATTGTTTTCTTGAATTCTGAATTGGCCTTACTGTTCTCTTTTTTTTTTTTTTTTTTTTTTTTTTTTTATAAATTTCAATTAATTGCTTTGATCGGTTCAAAAAAAAAAGAATATATTAAATAAATTAAAAAATTCCTAGTGTAAAATAAAAAATAAAATTAAGGACATAAAAAAAGTCATTAAGTTAACTTTTGAATTTTTAATTGAAGAACCATGTGATTCTTGTGTGTGTCGGTGTGTGTATGTATATATGCTAAATAGATTATTCGGCTCGCTAATCTGTAATGATGTTGTTAATCCTCCTTGGTCAATGAAATTCATTTTGCTGTTGGAAAAAAAATATATTATTTGGCTTTGAACTTTTATTTTTTATGTTATTGAGCTCCTCAATATTTTTTTCCGCATCGAGTTCTCAAACTTTAATTTTTATTGTTGTTACCCTTGTCAACATCATGTGCTGTTAATAATGCATAGAAATAAAAAAAAATTGACATGATCGGTGACTTAATTATTAATTAATTCCTCAATTTTTAAAAAATTTAATTATAAATAAAATTAACTATTATTTCGTACTTAATCTTTTGATTTTGATTTAACCAAATATTTTATTTCTTTTAACAAAAATAATTAAAACTATTGAGCTGATATACATTTGAGAATTTTATTTTATATGAATTTCTTTATTGTTTAATTTATTTCTTATCTTATACTAAAAAATATAACAATATAACCAAAAATTCCGAATTTTGCTCTGTAATTTTTTAAATTTTTTTAACTCTATTCATGAATAAAGTTAATTATAATTTCATAATTAATCTTTTGATTTTAGTTCAATTAAACCTTTTTTTTAAAAAAAATTTTAAACTAATGAGTTGATCCACTTTTTAAGAAATTTATTTTATCATAATTTATTTCTTATCAAATATATCTCTTATATTATTCTAAAAAAATATAATATAATATTAAATTTTGAATTCTGCTATGTACTTTTAAAAAATTCTTAGCTCCAATTATGAATAAAATTAACTATTAGTTTATGCTCAATTTTTTGATTGATTTAATTAAATTTATTTTTTGATAAAAATAATTAAAACTATTAAGTTGATCCACTTTCTAATTTTTTATCATAATTTCTTTGGTATATTATGTTTTTAAAAAATATAATAATATAATTAAAAAAATTTAAATTCTGCTCCATACTTTTTTTAAAGAAAAATCTTGGCTTCTATTAATAAAATTAAGTATTATTTCATATCTAATATTTTGATTTTGATTTAATTAAATCTATTTCTCACATAAATAATTAAAATTATTAAGTTGACCCATCTTATGAGAAATTTCTTTTATCATCATTTCTTCCTTTTTATTCTAAAAAATATATTAATATGTAAAAAAATTTTGAATTCTAATATATATTTTAAAAAATTATGGATTCCAAACATGAACAAAATTAAGTATTATTTAATGCTTAATTTTTTTGGTTCAATAAAATCTTTTTTTACAAAAATAATTAAAACTTTGAATTTATCTTTTTTTTATAATTTATTTTTATTAGTATTTCCTCCTTTCTGAATTTATCTCTTACATTATTCTAGAAAATATAACATAACAAAAAATTTTGAATTCCACTTTGTAAGATAAAAAGATCTTGATTAATTATAATTAAATAAAAAATTATATATATTAAATTTGTTTATAATTTATATATATTATATATAATTATTTCATTTATATATATTTATAATATATAATAATAAATTATAAATATTACTCTAAATAATAAATATAAATATAATTAATAAATATATAATTATAGAAGTTGAGGGGGGCACAATAAAAGATTTGGTAAAAGTTTGTCAAAGGACAATTTAATTAATTTGGTCAATTTAGAAAGGTCAGTTTAGTCATTTCAGCTTCTCATGTTTGTTTGACGGAACTATAAAAAAAGGGGCGACAATAATAAGTTTTAGAAGTTAGAGGGTTCAATGTGGATAAAAATTAGTAAAGAAATTTTTGAACTTTCATCTTTTATGCTATTAAGTCCCTCGACTAAAATCATCACTTCATTAAAAAAATTTTTTTTGGCTAATCTGATATATTTTGTTTAATTAAATGTTTTTACATCATTTTGTTTATGAGACGACACTTTAGTAACTGTAATTTTTTTTTTTCCAAAAATCGAATAGGTCATTACACGAATGACAAAGTTAATGATAGAAAATGTCAAAATTAAAATCCATTATAGAATTACAAAAAAAAAAAACCTACAATTCATTTATCTTTTCTTTTCTTACATAAAGTCAATGACTTTTATATTAAACCCTGAGTGAGATTACTCAATTTGAGTTGATGTATGTATTAAATTAAAATATAAAATATTTGAATATAGAATGTTTTGATCAAACAAAATTTTTTTTTCCTCAACTATGAAAACTTTTTCCTACATATAATATTTGATATATTTGAACTTAATTTGATTATCAATAAAAGTTCAAGTTTTTAATTTATCATCGAATTACAACTTAAATAATCTAATTAGCTAGTTAAGTTCAAAAGTATATTAGCCTTTTTTCATATAAAATATTAAAAATATAAGTACTTGTAAAAAATATTCATTGTAATTTTTAACACGTGCTTGATAAATTTACAACAATAAGTGATATCTAAATTATAATTTTCAAAGAAAAATTATAATAAAATAACTTAAAAAGGCAATATAACTACTTTGTTTTTATATTTGTAATATAACCAAATAAGATCTTCTTATAATTTATGTTGAATGTAAATTTCCTGCCATGTAAGACTTGTGATTACATGGGTTATTAGGCAAAAATGTATAGAATGTATTCGTCAACTTTGTTTTTTTTTAACCCAACCAAATGGATTCTTTTTCTTCTAATTCTTTTCTTATTCCTGAGTACTTTCAGTTAATAAATTATTTTTCCCTATTTGTCTTAATACTTGTATTCCCCTGTTATATTAGGACTTGATTGGGCACGCATTTCATAGATTATCAATTTTATATGTATAGAATACTCAAATTAACGATCAAATTAAGAATCTTTGTCCATTTAAATATTCCTTTTTCATCTATGCTTTTATATCTTAATTTGTTTTCAAAACCATTTAAACTTTTCATCTTTAATCCTAATACCATTTCCATACAAAACTTTTGCATGAAGTTTCTCAAATTTAAGCTCTTCTATATGGTATGGCATGACTCATGTAATTTATTATCACGTTTTTTTTTTGAAATAAAAGTCTTTCATTAATAAACATTAATAAATATAATTTATAACAGACAAATAAATTTGACTATATTCAAAAAAAAATTATACAGATCTTGTTATAAAAATAAGCAGTTTGATCGTGTTGACAAAACAATTATATACAACACTTTGACGTATGTGTTTGACATATCAATAAGAAACATATTCCACTTATTGATTATATTGAGCCACAAATCAATATTATTATCATTTGACGAGTCTTTAAATGAGTCTAATTTTTTAAATATCAAATTTAAACTCCTCTTAACTTTCATGATAAAAAACAAATAAACTCTCATAAAGAAAAACAAATAAACTTTTATCAAGGGAGACAATATAAAAGGCACAAAATATTTCATTAACAAATTAACAAACAACTAAAAAAAATAAATCTAATATAAAATCCTAAATGAATTTTCAATCAAATAACTTTATCTTCATTATTGGAATACCATGATTTATTTTTGAATAATAAAAACTTAGCAGTAATGAGATATTCTTTCATATATCTTTGATTTGTCATATATTTTCTCAAATTCACTATCAAAGAAATATAAAAGATTTTACTATTAAAATTTATAAAATTTGACAAACTCATACAAATAAAATATGAATTAATTATTTATTATGACTAAAAAAAAATTAAAAGAGAGAATAAAAGGAAGAACTAGAAAGTGAAAAAATAGAATTAACTAACTAATAATAGTAAAATAAAATAAAAAAAAACGTCTTTATAGGCGGCAGCTACGACTTAGCTTATATTGAGCCACTATCTATTATACACATGTTAATGTATGTAATGTAAGTAATTACCTGAAGGAGTATTGGAGTAGTTTTTTATTTTTTGGGTAAGTATACATTGAGTGGTATTTCCTTCCCTTCAATGTCCTAATCCCATAAAGGAAATTTGAAATGATTTGGTTTGCAAGTAAGAGAGTAAATGCATGTCCTTCATTTATTGATGGTCTATGCGATGTTTTTAAAATCGAATTGGTTAGTGAATTGATAAATTAATTAGTTTTTAATTTGACTGGTTCAATTAATTCAATTTAATTAGTTCAATAATAAATAAAATTTTAAAAAATCATTAAAATAACTTTAAAATTATAAAAATTTAAAAATATATTTATAATAATTAAAATAAAAAATAATATTGAAAATCAATTTAAATTTAACCAAATAAATTACTGATCCAATTCTTAATTTAATCAATTTGACTAATTGAACAATTCAAATTTTCCAAATATAGGTTCAGGCTAGACGCAAGAACACTATTCATTTCTGTTGCCGATAATTATAAGATGGATGACTTGCATTGTACAATGGCGTTGAATTTATTTGTTACTTTATTTCTTGGATCATTATTCTTATATTTCTTAGTTGTTTTCCTCCAAAATGCAGAGTAAGTTTGAAGGATGGATAAATTAAGTGCTAATTTAATTGGTTAAGAGAGGTTATTCATTTTTTAGTTTTTTAGATTAGATTTTTGGAGTCCACACTCAAAAAAATATATATTTATAAATTCTCTATATCATTATAAGGGATGTGCTCATAAAATCTAGGTTGATGTGTGAGCTTGCGGAAATAGATATAATGATTATTTTGATTTCAATTAAATATTGAAATTTCAAACACATTGTAAGGCTCATTTTAACATTGTATTATGAATTCGTTCAGAAAAAAACATTGTATTATGAATTGTCAGTCTCTATACTGATCATATTCCACTTGGATTGGAAATGCCTTCCAGGGACTAGGCTTGTTGACTCTATCAGCCGCCTTGGCTTCTCTTGATGCTTCTGAACGTGGCACATCAGGTTCTCCTTCTTGGTTCCAAGAAATCTTGTTCTTCTCCTCTCTATATCTAGTAGCTATTGGACAAGCTGGGCTCAAGCCTTGTCTTCAAGCTTTTGGAGCTGACCAATTTGATGGACAAGATCCCGAGGGGAATAAAGCAAAGAGCTCATTTTTTAATTGGTGTTTTTTCTGCTCATCTGCAGGCATTATCGTAGCACTTCTAGTTGTAGTGTACATCCAAGAAAACCTTAACTGGGTTCTTGGATTTGGAATCCCCTGCACTATGATGATAACCGCACTAGTTGTTTTCCAGCTTGGAAGTAGAACTTACAGGTACAGTGTCAAAGGAAATCGGAAAAATCCATTTATGCAAATCAGCCAGGTGATGCTTCGATTTGTCGGGAACTGGCGCAGTCCTTCTGCAGGCATAGCTGCAGGGGAGGAAACTTACCTATGTGATCAAAGCTCTCACGATCAAGAGGTATGCAGTGTCAACGATTTTGAAAAACTGAAGGCATTGTTGAGGCTAATTCCGATATGCTTTACAAGCTTGGCATTTCAACTCGTGTTTCCACAAACCACAACTTTCTTCACAAAGCAAGGAGTTACTATGGATAGAAGACTTGTCCTAGGTTTCCAAATTCCAGCTGCTTCACTCCAAACCTTTATCGGCTTTGCCATTATTCTCTCCGTTCCAATATATGACCGTGTTTTTGTTCCTCTAGCAAGATCCTTGATTGGGAATCCCTCTGGCATTACGATGCTTCAAAGAATTGGAATTGGAATGTTTCTGTCTGCTATATCCATGGTAACCGCGGCTCTAGTTGAGAAGAAAAGACTTGAAACTGCTAAAGAATATGGGATGGTTGATCTGCCAAATGAGACGCTTCCCATGAGTATTTGGTGGTTAACTCCTCAATATGCATTATATGGTGTCGCTATTGTGTTCGCTGAAGTTGGCCTTCAAGAATTTTTCTATGATCAAGTTCCAGAGGAACTGAGAAGCGTAGGTCTTTCACTCTACCATAGTGCGTCAGGTGTAGGAAGCTTTCTTAGTAGCTGTCTTGTCTCTGTCATTACCACAGCAACAGACAAAGAAGGCCAAGATTGCTGGTTTTCTGACAATCTGAACAAGGGACATCTTGATTATTTTTACTGGATACTTGCCGGACTTAATGGAGTAGGTTTCATTGCCTACCTGAACTTTGCTGGATCCTACATTTATAGGACAAACATAAATTAGATAAGGAGTTATACCACTAAGACTGTTGATTGTAAAATGTACGCAATATATGATTTGAAACTTCTTGTGATTTTAACTCGATTGCAAAATTATAATATGAGATATATATATATATATATATATATGCAGTGCCGTGAAATTACTATAGAATTCACTATTTATATATAAAATTACCTTAGTGCATACATTTTTACATTTTGTTTATTAAATTCTTAAACATTTCCTTATCTAAAATTAAGTTCTCTACGTTTAGTGAAACATGCATTGGATTTTTTTTTATGACAACTAAAATTCATGAATTTATAAGAATTTTATCATCGATGCTTTAAGAACATTGATTTTCACAATTAAAATAATTAAAGTTACATAAAAATTCACATTTTAATATTGCTAAAAATTTCAAGTTTATTAAGAAATATAACTTTTAGAAGAGTAGTTTGTTTTCTTAGAAAATTTTAAATTCGTTTCTAAATTTCTTTTAAATTTCATTTCTACCATAAAAAAATTTTCGCCCCTAAAAATGTGAATTGTATGTTCACCACTGGTTGCAAATTAGTTTAAATTGGTTTAAACATAAAAACAATGTCTTAGATCATTTCGACTAACCCCTTGGGCTTTTTGGTTCTATACTAAATAAGCCTTTACTTTTATATCTTATCCTACAAAGTCTCTGTGTTTTTATTCCATTAGACGAACCATTTAATGAATTTTTGCTGTTAGAGTAATGTAAAATGGGAGATTCTCATATTTAAATGGACAATGCTATGGATAGTGGCCAACTATCCCTAATGGCAGATCTTTGCTGGTGATATGACAGTTTAAGTAGTAAACAAATAAAACGGTAAAGAAGTAATTAGGATCAGAGAAATTTGTAAATTTCTCCACATCTTTTACTTCACTTGGACTCTACCTGCCATCCTCTGCAAATCACGCTGTTGGCCTCCTGTTTCTCTTCTTCAAGATTTGTATCAGCTATATACATAATAATTCATTCGCAACAAAAAATCAGGAATCAAGATCTTGCTTCACCACCAATGGCCGTTTCTTCTTCTCATCCTCTTTGTTGTTGGTCGAGTCTATCAGATGAACTCCTAAAATATCCATTGCTGTTGATGGTCAGCAAAGAAGAAGAAGCCAAATTATACGATATTTTCACCGGAAACAAACAAGAAATCCACCTGCCATGCATCAAGAACGGTGGATTTGCAATCTCACTAATGGGTGGTTATTGACCATAGGCCTGTCTTCACCTTTCAGTGTAAATCTCTTCAACCCCATATCAAGCACTGAAATCTTTCTTCCATTAGCAGCTAAATTCCCTTCTTTCTGCGGCCGAGACATCAGGAGTTATATCCAGAGATCCTAGTTGTTTTGTTTTGGTCATCTATGGTCAGCGGAAACTAGCATTTTGTAGGCCAGGAGATGCGGATTGGAGAGTCTTGCATGATCAAGGAGAGGTTTCTTTCGTTGATATTATGTGCTACAAAGGACAGTTTTATGCTATGGATATTAGAGGGAAGATTTATAGTTGTGATCTTGGATCGAATCCCAGGAACGTAATACTGATTGAACCTCCATTTCATCAAGGCCAACAATGGCAGAAGTATTTAGTCGAATATTATCAGAAGAGTTCTTGATGATTTGCAGGAAATGGAACTGGGTTGTTGATGTTGATGAGGAAGATGGGATTGCAACATCTTTTGAGGTGTATAAGGTTGATTTGGGTAGAAAAGAGTGGAGAAAGATTGAAACTCTGGGTGATGAAGCCTTGTTTCTTGGCCGTAATGGCAGCATGTCAGCACCACCATCAACAGGAAATTCTGCAGCAGCATTGCCAAGAGGTAACAAAATCTATTTCATCCACAATTCATACGAAGGAATTCCTGATGATGATGATGATGGTTTTAAGCATGCAAACATTTATGATTTGGAAACCAGCCGGATCAAACGGATGAGGACCTCTGAAAGTTGGACATCTCAATTTCATTGGATTAGTCTTGGTTCTATATGATGATGATGTTTTGTTAGTTTTTCCAAGTTTGTGTCTATAAACATGTACCTTTGATTTCCTTCAAGTTCAGGGAATTGTTAGTATTAGTATGAGAACTGGAAATTTTGTTGGTCCTACTTTGTACTTCAAGATTTGATGAACTTCTTGGTATGTAAGTAAAATTCTTGAGTCATATTCTTTCTATGCAGTATTACTTAGCTATCTGATTTAGTTTTTCAAGCATTTGATTGCAAATAATCAAACATTAAATAATCAAATAAGAAATTCAAATAGGTTAATTATTCAAATTCTTGGAAAGAAGTCACTATTGAAATTATGCATGCTTGTTTAAATACTCAAAATATTATTCCTATTTTTGGTGCACTAATTATGCAAGGGAAATGAAAATTAAACAAGGAAAATAAAGAGAAAAGTTAATTTTTTTTCTCTTATTTGGATCTCTTATTTACGTAACGTAGGGAAATTCAAATTTATTAAGTATAAATTTACCTTTTTAACTTTATTGAAACATATAATATATAGAGACAAATTGAGGATATTTTAGTAATTTAATATATTTCACACTTTTCAAATCAATTTTTTTTCTCATTTCTCTCTAAAAATGAGAGAAATTTTTATTAGTGTAATTTTTCTCAAAAAGTCTATTAGGAAAATATAATTCTCTCTATTTTTTTTCTTTCTCTTATTTGCAAACCAAATGAGGGAAATAATTTAAATTTCTTTTCTTTTATTTTCTCCTCACTTCACTCCAACCAAATAGAAGGCTAAATATAGGGAGCATATTCAATTAAGACTTTCAAATATACTAGCTTTTACTATACATGCATTTCACGTGTTTAAAATTATTATTAAAGATATGTGAATAAGTTAATTTTGTTAATTTTAGATTCATATAAATAAAAGAATAAATTATGTAAAGTTATAATAATTAAAATTTTTTTAGAATACATGTAAAATAAACTTTTTAAGAAATATGATTTTGTATTAATAAGTAAATAAAAATAAATTTAAGATAAAATAATGAAAAAAATCAAATTTAAAAAGTAAATAAAAGTTATACAAGTTTAATAGAAATACTAAATAAAATAGCATCAAGAAATAAAGAAGATGTTTTCACCACTCATCACTAATATATATATATATATATATATATATATATATATATATATATATATATATATATACTTGTGTGTGTGTGTGTCAACATAATATTTTAAGATAATGTTTCCACAGTATCATTGTACTACAATACTTTCTAATATGATGATCATATTTTTACATTTTTTTATTTTTCGAGATTGCTACAAGACATATAAATATTAAATTATCCTATTTCATATTTTTTTCTATACCTTTTTCATATATATTAGCATAAAAAATTTAATGTGTTTCATAATAATATATATTTTTCATACTCATCTTTATGCTTGACACCCTCTTTGGCATACTTGCTGAATGTTTATTGCGTTAGTGTTGGGTAGCTGATGCTATGTATTTACAACAGTTATTTGTCCAATTATGTTCATATCATGTATTGTAACCCAATTCCAAATAGTTTCATCCATACCAAGATAAACCATGTAGAAAGTATCATAGGCATGCTAATAATCTCATTGGCCACTAAAGTATGCTACTGCAAATTAAGTTGCATATATAGAAAATACAATATGACCAAATTCATTTTAAAGTTGACACAAGTTTTTTTCGATAGAAGAAAATCTAATAAAGCCAAAATTTTGATTGGTTTCATAATTCAATGTGTAATTTTTAAAAACATGTGAAAAAAAAAGTCCATGTTTTTCATAATCAAACTAATTATTTCATAATATTATCTAAATGACCACGTAGATAGTTGTACATTCACATAAAAATACTCAATATACGCAATTTTTACCGAAATAGTAAATTCATATTTAGTAAAATTATTAAGTGAATGCATAGTATAATTTACTAGAAAATATGTGAGATTTTTTTATTTTGTACAAATTAATATTTTTTACTATGGAGTTAGACTAACAATTATATATTTGATTAGGTCAAATGATGCATATCAAGAAATATAAGACCAAATTTCTCTGAAATATTATGATGAAACTTTAGAATTGAAAAAAATATTATAAAAATCTACTAATGTTTCATAATACCTTTAGTAATGTTTCAAAAATATTAGCATAAAAGATTAAAATATTTCATAACCAATCAAATTATTTCATAATTATATCTAAATGGCCACATAAATATTTCCTCATTTTATTAAATAATGTGCACTTTATTGTGACTTTTTTTTTCAAGTAGTTGATACATATGTAATACAATTATTAAGAAAATACACACTATTCACTTGTTAGAGAATATATCAAAAATTTTATAATTTATACATATCAATATATTATTGTGGATTTAAACTATTATAATTAGCAAGTTCATTTTGTAACTATTATAATTAGCAAATTCATTTTGTAACACAGTGCCTTTGAACAATGAAGTTAACTTAATTTCTTCAAAATGATGACTATCCTTCCATTCTATTTTTTCAAATATGAGATAAACATACAGAAGTTGTCTTGTTTCATAATTTAGATTGTAATGTTTCATAAATATTAATATAAAAAATAATATATCTTATAATCAAACTAATTAGTTCGTAAGATAATATATATTCATAACAGATTTTAATACATTCCTTCCTAATAAAATGACTATGTTTTTTTTCTCTATTTTTATTCTAGGAGAGAAACAAAATTTATAGAAGTCAAGTTGTCCAATTTTATAATTCGTTTTGTACAATTTCATGCATAATATCATAGAAACGTAACGGATTTCATAATCAGATGCATTATTTTGCATTTATCGTTGTAATTAGCAACCTCATTACTCATGATAACACATATCTATAATAGATTTTACCACATTTCTTTCAAATATTATAATTTTTTGTGTATTATTTCATATATAAGAGCATAAAAAAGTGACTAGTTTCATAATCAGATGAATTATTTCATAATAGTCGTTGTTATTAGTAAACTCATTACGTAAGATAACACATATCCATAATAGATTGCACCACATTCATTTCAAATAGTATGACTATATATATATATTGTTTCATACTCATTATTGTATTCAAAACCATTCACAAATATTCAAAAACATAATTCACATTTGCAAATGCAATAAAAAGTATATCTAGCCTATTGGATACTCTAACTTGGAGATGATACTCAGCCAAACAACACTCCCTAATGGGGTAAATTTGGGTACTTTAAAACCTATACAATTACCTTGCACACTAAGACCAAGCCACATGCTTTATGGTCATGCATGCACTAAGAAATTTTTTAATACTAAATAAAAGCAAACAAGAGTTTAATTTTTTTTTCCTTTCACGATTTGGTATTTTTGGATTATTATATATTAATTAAGATTAAATTTTTTAGTAATTTTAAAATACATTATTTACATTAATCTGATATTTTACCAATTTTTTAAGATACTAACTCTAAAAATTAAATATGTTAGATAACAAAAAAAAAAAAACTCTTTTAACTAACATTTAAAATTTATAAAATTTTTATCACCTCATTGTTAATGACACTGAAAATATTAGAGCCATACTAATAATTAAATAACATTAATATATAAATTTATAAGAAAACTAATCCATTATAATAAACATAACTAAGGAAAAATAATTTTGTCCATAGTGATATTATTAACTAAAGACTTCACTATATACATATGAGACCAACTAAAGATACTATTGAAGTTCTGCAAGACTAAACAATGCAAAAAAAAAAAAAAAAACCTTTTTTCAAGATTGATTTTGAAGACCTTGCTGATGTTCTACAAATATAAGTGAGAGTCATGCGCAAGATAAAATTGGATTGAATACTTTTAGATGTTTCCAACTTACTTTATTATATAATATTAAATATTGGATATTAGGTGCAATTAAATTAATGATGTTAGCTAGCTTAAGTGGATTATTTAATAATGCATTATATTTTTATTTTTATTTATTTGGTGAAGAAGTTATGGTTCACATGTTAGTTATTATTACAATGCCAGAAAACAAAGAAGTCCAACCATCAATTGTAAACCAAGTTGGAATTACAGCTCCAAAGGGCCAAATTGGAATACTATCCAAAGACATCAACAACCCCGCAGCAAAAAAAAAAAAGAACAATAAGTGCAGGTATCGCACCATGGGATACTATAGCAACCAAGGCTATGTTAGGGTGTCTGTGCTATAGTTACAGGAAAACAATAAAGTATGCAAAAAGTTAATAAAAATAAATAAATTTTATATTTAAAATGAGAAAATTATGTATCTAAATTTTAGATATATAATTAATTGAAATAATGTATAAAAAATGAATAAATTTTAAATCTGAAATGAATAAATTTTATATCTAAATTATGAGTCAAATATGGTCTACTATGATTACTATTATTATCAAAGTCATATTTGATTTCTTACTAATTTTTTTTACGAATACAGAAAATGAACAAAGAGATATCAAAGAGATACAAAATTTAATAAAAAAGATACGAAAATTAAACATGAAAGTGAACAACTTTTGTATCTAGTATTAAAAAAAAAAAAAGAGGGCAAACATACCTTAGGAGCAATGCTCATGTTCATATCATGCGAAGCGATATGTAGCACTGCTTGTAAAAGAATAGGGGCCAAAATCATTAGTTTGTTCTAGCATCCTATCGCAAATTGCATCAGTAATAATTCAAGACCATTTAACACACCTTAATAACAAAATAGACATAAAAATTTCCAAAACAAAGTTTCAGAAATCCATTTCTTGACATTGTTGTAAAGTAAAGCAGCTACCAAAATGTACTTGCTCTGCCACAAAAGAAGTTTAAACAAGAGTATACAAAAGGGATCTCGAATAAATAGTTAAAAGCAAACAACAAATGAAACGTAAAAAGAGTGCAAAGGCTCAAAATATATGATAATATAGCTAAAAATCATATTCAGAAGACCATCTCCATCTAAAGCATCAACTGCCCAAAATTCCCAGAAAAAACAGAATTTCAAAACAAATTGCTGAACATGTTAAAATTTTTCAAGAACAACAAACAAATCCGAGGACAATAGGGTAACCAAAAAAAAAGAAACTTGATACACCCAAAAACAATATAATAAGGAAATGCTAAAAGAGATTGTTGTTACCTTGACATGGGGGTCGAAAATAGGGGGGGCTGTGAAGCCAATACCAATCTAGTAAATACAAGAGCTTCAATCTTCAAATTTTGGAGTAATTCGCCATTTCTTTTCTCTACAACTGCAAAATTATTTCAAATTTTTGCATAAAAATGAATAAATCATTGAACTAGTGAGACTCACTCAGTCATCTAATAATCTACATTTTTCAGAATTTTTGCATTCAGAATTTTTGTAGTAAGAATAATTTCTTATCACCATAATAGAAAAAAAAAGTATTTGTATTAAGAATCAACAGATAATCCTTGCCAATTATAATTATTGTTTGTGTAATTCTGCTGAAGTTGAATCAGCTAAATATCACTCATTGTATACTAAATGAATTGATAAAAAAGTAAAGGAACAATACATCAATCAAGGTAACAAAACCAGCACCAAGCAGAACATCATATTGTCCAAACCGTCCACTAGGACAAACTTCAACAAATGGTTCATCATCTCAATCATATGTACTGGGCCTTGCAGCAAGCATCTCCAAATACCAAGAAATGAGAAACCCTTAGACTAGAAAATCGTGAACACTCATGGAAACTTCAAAGATTAAGAAAACGCAGATAATGACATTAATTATTCAGTAAATCCAACAATTTATTTAGTAAAAATTAAAAATTATTCTCACAACTTAGAATTTGAAGAGAGTTGATGATTGATAGGACGAGAAAGTGCCTGTAGAGAGGAGATGAGACATTAGACTGAGTTAAAGGTGGTCAGTCGATACTGAGCTACCTTTCTTAGTCACGACAAGGGCAGCGCCGGTGGTAACTCTATAAAATCAACATCTCATACGCCAAACCCTAATGTAAAAACACCTCTATCATATTTAATTCTTAACACCTCTATGTCATATTTTAATTCTTAATACCAAATTTGATTAGGTTCGAGTTTTTCCAGATTAAACTACTTAATTCTTTACTTTTGTATATTATATTAGAACATTCCTCAACTTTATTTTCATTATATGATAATATCATTTTATCGAAATTTTATACTTTTTTTGTTAGTCAAATAAATAAAAATCAATAAATACATCTTTAAATTATAAAAATTCCAAAATTACCCTTGAATATAATTCCAACAAATACTTCTCCAACTAACTTCTCTTTTCATTATCATCATCTCAAAACACTTAACAACATGATATGCAGCATCGAACCCACCTCAATCAAATCATCCAAATCTCAACTCATGATATGTGGCATCGAAAAGGTTGTTATTGTCAGATTCAATGGTGGCCTATGCCTTTTGTTGTTGTTGTTTTTTTCATTTTGCATCTCTATGCAAGGCATCAGTACTGCATTATCAATTAGATCTCCTTTATGACTGAGTCAGATATGTCCATCTCCTACAACTTGTAGACGTTTTGCCGGCTTTACAGTGACTTTGATGTCAGCGAGAGGGTGAAGGAAGGAGAAGAGTGTAAAATAGAGTGAATAAGAGATTTGAGAATTTGAATGGTGACAGTAGAAAGAGCACATTTTTGACATTCCAATCCCTAAGCCTTCATTCCCAACATAAACACAATAATAGTCAATATCCTCAAGGTGCAAAATTTAAAATAGCTCAACTCGTTCTCCACATCCTTTATCTTGTTCACTATCAGTTGTTCTCTTCCATCACCATCTTAATTTCAACCTTCATTTTTACGACGTGTCTAATGCGCCTAGTTTGATTAATACAGATTCTAGTCTTTGAATTTAGATTACATTTAAGGCTTCCATAACCAATTAGATATAATTAATTGTACAGGAACTTTTGCGATCAAAGTTGTTTAACTTAACCTCAACTGCATAAATTTCCAACCCTTTCTTCCATTTTCCAGTCCAGACTTCATACAGATGACTCTCGCCTGCCTTTTTTCCTTTAGGAACTTCAATGGTGAATTCGCCTGGTGGAATGTCAATTTGATTTTCTGACTTGAACTTTTCCCATTTGTGCCTACCTTAGCCATCACAAAAACAGGACCAT
>CATIWR010354041.1:0-46876 GCA_949677035.1 Omphalea diandra
CACTGTCAGCCAGACAAATGTTTTTATCTTTTTCTCTATCTGTGTGAGTACACACCAATATATATACACACAAATATATATATATATATATATATATATATATATATATATATATATATATATATATATATATATATATAAGAAACATAACAATAACAATAAATCAACATAAAATCTATATTAAAATTGAACTAATAAATAATAAATATAAATAAATATACATTATTTCAAACCAATAAGTTACTCAAATTTCAAATTAAATGATTAGATTTGAAAAATAAAATAAACTAAATGACTGAAGAAACTCATTTAATCATTAGACATTTGCATTGTCATCTTTGATTGTATTTCTAAGACCTGTAACATCCATATATATTTTGGTATCTAGTATTTATGACAAATAATTCTTATCTGTGATGTCAAGGGCCACAAATTCGTATTTCATCAAACTCAACATTGTCTATATAAATATAAGTCATATGTATATAGTAGGTTTTTTTTTTCAAGAATTTAGATAGTTCGTTAGGAACTTAAGGCATAAATTCTTCAAGAATTTTATAATTTATTTTATTAGTTCTTTAAAAACTATAGAGAGTACAGATTTTTTAGGAACTATATTAATTTATTTAATTTTATAGGAACACAAGTCCTTCAAGAATTATATATAATACTATAATTTAAAATACAAATTTTTCAAGAACTATATTAATATCAAATAATATTTTCATATATCACAATAGTAAAAACTTAACAAATCAATGTACAAAATAATAATATTGTATATTAAAACAATTTATAATTGGATATTAAAACAAAATTGCAAGTCATTATTATTTAAATAATAATATTGAATTTACAAAGGCCTTGCATTCAGCTAGGCACATGTTTCTTGTATTTGGACTAAAGAAATTGATAGCTAAATGGGGCAATTTCCATGATTTTATCACAATGGTTGTTAGATTATCATCTTTTGAAACAAGCGCACTCATCTAACAAATGTTTATTAATTGATGAGCCGCAGTCACTCAAAAATGCGTACACTCATTTCAAGTTGATCATAAAAGAACATAATGCTTGTATTAAATCAAAACCACTTGTGCATGCGTGTCCATCCAAAACAATGAATCGTATCCTATTAATAGTAAACAAATTAAGTGCTCACCATCAAATCAAACCAATTTATTATATATATATAGTTTTTAAAGAAAAAACACTGAATAATATGATAATTGACAGCATATATTTTATGTTTTAAATAAAAATTAAAAAATATTATTTTTTATATTAAAATTATAATAAAATATATGCCAAAGCTGACCAAGATTTGTTTTAGGTTTATAAAGACACAAAGGCTCGGCCGATGATGACACGTAGTCCAATCCACTCACATACGACTTTCCTTTTCTGTTGTGTTTATTTTGTTTAAAATGAAAACAAATGTGGCCGGTTTTTTTTCTTTTTTTACAAAGGATAAATTCGTAAATTTTCTATTTTTATAATGTTATATAATAAAGAAAAATAAATGCAATGAATAAATTTCAAAAAATGGGAGGGTATGATTTTACATTTGATTTTATGTTAATTTGTGTATAAATTTGAACAAAATATTACTAGAGAAAATATATACTAACCTCTTTAAAATTTGAATTTTTTATATTACTAGTAGCTTAAAGTAAAACTAATTTGTGTTGATAACGTGTTGTAAATATAAATAAAAAAATATAAAAAAGCAAATAGAGAATATAAAATAGAAGAAATAATAATTTTTGTTTGTATTATTCTATTAATAATAATACCTATTTATAGTATCAATGATTATAAAAATAAAAATAGAAATAAAGTTCTATATCATAAAAACCTCTATCTACAGAGATACAGATAGACATCTAATATTATCATAACTCTATAATATTATCATAACATTTATTTTATAATTTAACAAATAATACTCTCTTCGTCGCAAAATTTCAGTCCATGTTTTCTTTTTTGTCCATTCTAACATAAAATCTATTTTTCTTTTTTAGACTATAGTTAATTTACCAGTTACTCATTATACCCTTAATGCATTGCATTGCATTGCTATCAAAAATTTATAAGCATCAAATATTTAATATACTTGTTGAAAAATTAAACAAAATTAATTTTTGACATTATTAGTGTATATAGAGAATAAAAAAAAAATCTAACCATTACTAAACTGAAATTAGAAGACCATTGATATTACTATGACTAACAAACAAGAAAACCATCAACATTTTCATGCGTATTGCAATACTAATTATCTTTAATTTTACATTAAAGAGTTAACAATTCAAAAAATATTTATCATTATTTATTTTAATGTGAATGTGGGGTATATTTAAAAAAAAGTATGTAAAACCACTATTTTAACCATATTATCTAAATTTTTTTAATATGTGTGTAAAAAAATAAACTAAAAATTTAAGATGGAATGAGTATTTTTCTAAAAATAATTTACTCGCAAGGAATCCAAATGAAGTAAGGCATCCTTACGAAGGGGGAGATGAAGGAAAATTTCCCTCGCTAGAAGGGCAAGGTGGGAGATGGGGCATAACCCTCCACACCATCCCATCTTGTTATGTGCGTGTATATCAATGTTTTCAAAACTGAACTAGTCAATGAACCGATCAATTGATTGATTTTCTGATCAATCAGTTCGGTTTAATTACTTCAATAATAAATAAAATTTAAAAATAAAAAAATATTTATAATACTTAAAATATGAAAATTACCTTGAAAATCGAATCAATTCTAATCAATCACTAATTCAATTTTCGATTTTACCGATCTTTTCCAATTCTGTCTGATTTTTAAAACACTAGTTTATATAGACATATCTAAAGGGAATATATTAGTCAATAATTAGAGAGATAATGATGCCATTTATGCTAACAATTAGGGAGATGATAATCTTAACTATGCTAACAAAACGTTTAATTATTTTTAGTAAAAAAATCATGTCATTTTGATAATCAATTGTAAAAACATAACTTTAGATGTAGTAAAAGTACCTTTTTGAAAGATCATACAATTTAGAAAGATCGTATTAATTATTTAACTGCCAGTATTTTATATTAATTTTAATCACAATATTTAATAAATAAAACTAGCAATTTCAACTTGTTTTTTCAATCTTTATTTTAGACTTTTGGCAAATAAAATTGAATTTTGGCGATGATGATATATGATAGATCTAAGTTTTCCCTCATTAAAATGGAGATAAGAAACTTGCTATGTTTTGGTGAAATTTTGTTATAAATTTATGTATTTTAATTAATTTAATTCTTATTTTTTTTCTATTTAATGGTTTATTTTTTAGATTGTTTAATATAATTGACCACATATGCCACAGGATCAAAACTAAAGCTAAAGTTGAGTTCAAATGACTCAAAATTGAATTATATGGTTTAAATTAGTTCAAAAAGTTGATTTGAATTTATGGACCCTTTTTAAAAGTTCAAAAATTATATCAATCTTTTATCTATAAAAAGGAAAAAAAAAAAAAAGAATGATTGATGAAGATAATGTAGCGAAAGTGAAAATTGAACAAAAATATTTTTAAAAAATAGAAAAAAAAATTGAAGGAAGAGATGGAGAACTCACGCCACAAATATCGTTTTCGGCCAACCTAATCATGATGGAGCAATACAAGCCAGTCAGCATTATTCTCCTTCATCACTTGATCTTCAGATTGATACATGCCTTTTGACCATCCAATGACTAGAATGAGAAATCCTCACGTAAAATGAGATATCGAAAATTTGTAGGCTAATTTATTAACATAGTTGGATAGCATGATTGGTAAATATATTTACACCATTAATTTTAGGTTATATTAGTAAAATTAATATTTAAAGAAAATAGTTTGATACTTGAAAAAATAAATTTTAACTATTGATTTTGAATTTAAACATGAGATGATTTCGCTTCAATAAAAGAATTTTAGAATAGGAATGAGATTTAATTAATGGAATCAAATTGAATTAATCAAATTTTTAAAAATCAAATAAAATTTGTTTAAATAAATGATTGTAATATAATTTTATATCAATATAATTTGATTTGTAAAATAATAAAATTTAATTCAATTTAAATATATTATGAAGATATTTAATTCAATTTAATTTGTCTTAATCTAATTATTTAAAATGACATAAATATATATAAGAAAAAGATAGGATTTTTTACAAACACAAATATAAAAATATAAATTGATGAAAATCAAACTGAATAAATTGAATAAACTCAATAAATTGAACATCCAACCTATTTTAGAGTTTATGCTGATAAAACGCAAAATGTTTTTAATGCATTTCTTAAAACTACTTAGTTTTTAGTAAATTTTTAATAAAAATTCAAATTAAATTAAATACAAATTTACGAAAATGAAATAAATAGACTAAAGAAAAGAAAAAATAATAAAATGTCGGCGGATTATCGGGACAGGAATCTGTCAGATGTCAGGTGAGGGGCGGTCGACAGCGAAAGATTCCCGACAGCGCAATCTAAGTAAGCACCCCTTTTTCCCATTTCACGCCCTCTGCGTCACGCACTCGCCCATCCCTGACCCCACTTTCGTATATCTGTCGAACACTTCTCCCTCCACTTCCTCATCCCTCCTCGTTAACTCTGGAGCACTTCCGCACCCTGCTCCTTCCCATCCTTTCTTAGCATATAACATCGCTCCCACCATTTGCTATTGCCTTTTCCACTTTCCCAAGCATTTTTATATTTTCTTCTTCTTCTTCATAAGGCCTTATCGGCTACTGGCTAAGCCAATGATGGAGGAGCAGCAACAGCAAGGGAGTGCTTGCGATGCTAGTAGCACTCCCATTCATGTGTTGGCCGTTGATGACTGCTTTCTTGACCGGAAAATTGTTGAGAAGCTCCTCAAAACGGCATCGTTTAAAGGTTGCATTGTGTGGTCCTTGAATGGATTAGTTGTGAGTTTGAGTTTAGAAATGGGTATTCGTTGGGGTGATTAGTTAAGTAATTAAAGGGTTTTGATTTTGGATTTGAAATGCAGTTACCAGTGTTGATAGTGGAAAGAAGGCATTGGAGGTTCTTGGATTGAGTCAAGACACAGACAAAAAATCTACTTTTATTGTAAGTAACTATTACTATTATTATTATTATTATTACTATTGTAACGATATATTGAATCTTTAATTGAATCTGTTGATTTTTTTTTTTTTTTTAAGAATCAAAATCTGTTGATTGTTGGTAGAGTTTAATTACTGGCGACACCTCTGTTATTAGCTGACTTTGAAACATTTAAACAAGCATGTCTCATATCCATTTATCTATACAAGATTTTAAGAATTTTTTAAGTTAATTTCTAACTATTCGTGGTAATTTGTTATTGCTCTTTTTGCAGAACCAAAAGATTGACATAATCCTTACTGACTATTGTATGCCTGAAATGAATGGTTTTGATCTTCTTATGGCTGTTAAGGTAAAATACTGACATATCTCTCCTCCTTATCCCTAGCCTCACTTCCCAATGTTATTTCTCTCTTAATTTCAACCTTGACTTCCTGTTTAACCATAAAAGGTGAAACTAACTTTTGGATTGTCTGGGTATTGACCCAAGGTTCAGCTTTTAATTTATCCTATCTGTAAAACTTTAGTAGATGAGAACTTTCTGAATTTTGATTTGAAGCTTTTCATTTTATCAAGCATTTCAACTGATTTCACTGCATTTAGAGCATCCAGATGTCATGTGGTTGCTACCATTAATATCAATGATTAGTAACAGTTTATGAACATTTCTGTAGCAAGTTCTTTTTTCCTTGATCCCCAGGAGAATAGCAATGTGAAATCCATTCCTGTGGTGATAATTTCATCTGAATATGATCCAAAGAGAATCAGCAGGTATTATTCTCACATTTTTTTTCTTTTGTTAAAGCACCATGAAGTTTAACCACATCAAAGTCTATTGCTGTATTAGTTGTTTTTTTTTTTTTTTTTGGACATCATGTGCATAATCTTGGGTGTTTTCTGTGAAATTTAATTGGCTGTTACTATTGCTATATGGATAGAAATGTATTTACTTTGCAAATTCCTTTTTTTGCTTCTTTCATTTGTATTCTAATGAACTTTTGACACTAAATAAACTGGAATGAAAGAGAAGGAAGGGGATGCATAGCCAACCCAAAATTACTTCATAACTGTGTTTAAGTTCGACTCAAGATATTCTTCTCTCTTTTCAGCTACCTAACAAATGTAAGCTAAATTTGGAGACTTGATGCGACTATGACGGGCTGGTATTTAGGTAGGAATTGTTATTGGAAGTAGAAATGGAAAGTTATAAAAAGTGATGACTTGAGAGATGAGCAGGGAAGTTGAAATTTGAATAGCTGGTATTTGCAGTTATCCGCATGAAGTTAGATGTGGTTGTAGTGAGAAGTAGAAGAAAATGACTTGAATTGAAAGATGCAAAGTTTATACAAAGAGTTCTTTACAAGATACCAAAAATTGCATCAATCAATTATAAAGAAGCATATTAGCAGAAAGTTCTGTTATTTTGCTTATTAACACTCTTGATAAATAGAGTATTAAAAGGATGCATGTATACTCTAAGATAATTCAAAATTGATTAAGTGCTTAAAATACCTAATCCTTATGGGTACACTTCTTTAAATAGAAACATATAAAATTAC
Source organism: Omphalea diandra (assembly GCA_949677035.1). Classification (NCBI taxonomy): domain Eukaryota; kingdom Viridiplantae; phylum Streptophyta; class Magnoliopsida; order Malpighiales; family Euphorbiaceae; genus Omphalea; species Omphalea diandra. The sequence goes on from CATIWR010354041.1 coordinate 6,684, forward strand.
TACTTTTGGCTAGGACTAGATAAATGAAAGATACAGAAGAGTAATAACAGAAATCTAAATAAGAAACTTTGAGAACTATTTTCATATCAATGCAAATTTAGAAATTATGCCCGGAAACATGTAAATATTGGATGCTGTGTGGCTGCATAGCATCGAAATGAAATGTTAGATATTAGATGTTTGTTAACTGAAGTGTTCAGTTGAGATGACTGGAGAATGTCACCTCAACTTGGTAGTATTGGCAAGTAAACTGGCTATTTATCTACTTGTTCTATAAAATGTAATGTTGCATGAAAGGGATGAGAGTAGAACTCCACGTCTCAAAATATAAAATTTGGTTGCATTTGTAGAACCAGAAAAGAGATTGTGAGCTAGGAGTAAGAGAGAAGAGGAGAATTTAAAAATGGAAGGCAGACTAGAGGATTAGAAGAAAAGCTAAGACTTAGAAGATACCAGGGACATGAAGAGAATAAACAAGAAGGATAACAGAAGGAATCTAAGAACGTGAAATAACACCATTGCAATCAATTCTTAATGACTTATTCCGAGTGTCATAACCAGAAAATGCGAACCTTCAACCCTAGTTAAACTAAATATTGTACTAAATATCATATTTAGTACTAAACAAGCATCTTTAGCTAGATAAAATAAAATCTGAATACAAAGTCCCTAATCTCTACCTTTCTGGTTACCAGAGTCCCTAATCTTTGACTCGCCTTCCACCTATAGATGACAACTATGAGGTTGATCTCTTCATTCCCAAAACAATCACATTGTCTTTCGTTTAAATAATGGGGAAGGCCAACCTATCATGTGGCTGTTGAATAATCACATTGTTTGGTCTTTCATGATGATATAATGGACTACATAAATAAATATGCATCATAGGCGGGTGGATCTGTGATGCTGTACTTGATTGTTGTTATGTACTTTCTACAGGTGTCTTGCAAATGGTGCTGAAGCTTTCTTACAGAAACCACTTCAACTAAAAGATCTACAGAAGTTAAGAAGCTATGTTAGGCCATTAGCTCCTGCACCCAAGACAGGGACAAAAAGAAAAGTTATGTTGGACTTGATACCGGAGGGCGGTGCAGCAGAAACACGACCTCGCATTACTGGAGTTGCTGTGGGTTGATCCAGTATAGCTAAGACGTGTAACCCTGCTTCCCTCTCTCAGTCACTCTCTCTCTCCTCTCCACAATGCAAGTTGCAAGCAACCACCCATCCCTTGGGAAGACAGGTTTAATGTATAGTAGAACACCTGGTTGTGGTTTCTGCAATGAGTTCTATCCTGTTTTGAGGGATCCAAATGTTGTGCAATAGGAATACACCAGCCAATGTTCATACGATAGGACTAGTGGTCCTGCGAATGAATGTACTTGTTAATAATTAGTTATGAATGTAATCCTTCGGTTTTCCAAACCACCCTCTCTCATCACTATCTCTCTATATTTGGTGTTAAACATGGGAGTTTAAATATAGGTTCATGAAGATCAAGGAGGATTATAATTGAAAATGGAAAATATAATCACATATGATAAAAGCATGTTAGGTGATTATAATTGAAAATGGAAAATATAATCACATATGATAAAAGCATGTTAGGTGGCTAGTAATAGAGTGAATACTAAATTGCAGCAGTGTTTTGTGGTTGTTTTTGCAGCATTTTTCATTCCAATGAAGATTTTTTGGAGAGTGAAGAATATATTTCCATATAGTGAAGGTAAAAAAAAAAAAAAGTAAAAGAATATATATTTTTTTAAGTATGAAAAAAAAAAGTTTAAAAAAGAAAACTTGTTAGTTGAAGTGCTCATGGAGTTTGCTCATTCTTTAGCTTTTGGGATTTGATTTTTGGAGTTAAACACTTAGACATGGTAAATATTTCTCGACCAATGAATTAATTTTGATTGATTTGTAAATTAATTTGCAATTGTTTTTACCATAAACCCCCCAAAAAAAGCAATATGAAAATGTATCTTAATATTCTGCCTCACTAGATTTAAAAAATGGCTTAAAAAAAATATCCAAAAAAATTGTTATAAATTTTCAATAATGTCTTGTCATGGTTATGATTGGTATATTTTAAGGTTAATTACTTTGAGTCTCTATATTTTGTTATATTTTACAAACTCATCCTATGTTTTCGAAATTATTAAAATATTTTTTTAATGACACTAGTAGTTTTCTCAATTAGTTTTTCTATTAATTATTATTGAAATTTTACATAAACTTGTTGAAACTTTATTAAAAAATGTTTTAATAATTTTAAAAACATAGGAGGATTACAACCAAACAATAGAAAAAAAAAACTATTAGATTTTGCTAATAATTTTTATTTTTTGGGAAATAAGTAGAGCCAAAAGATGAATGAATCAAGTGTATTTTGCATAAATTGAATATATATATATATATATATATACACACACACACACACATTATGAATTTGTCAAGGCAATAAAATGATGGCAATTTTCACATTTTTTCTTTTTTCTTTCATTTTTTCAGGTTATTTTGTATTATTTTATATGGTATTTTAATTAAATTTCACATGTCATATGTGTTAAATTCATATTATTTTTAGAGTAAAAAAATTTCATATTATCGACCAAGTTAACTACAAAGTGGTACAAAGAGGACTTGAAGAATCTAAAATCACAGTTTTATTTCAAAAAAAAAAAAAAAGTTAACTACAAAATGCATATAAACAATATAGCATATAAAGAAATTATTTTTTACAGTACTATCTCAAATTTTATACCTCTTCAAACTTGAAGTGATTTTGACCGACAATATGTTCCACTATTTCTAAACAAACGTTTCAAATGATAAGAAAAGGTATCATTTTTGTTGTTCATATGCATTTTACCCAAAAATACAATAAATTTTGTGATAAAATTAATATTGTCATAATATATGGTTTTATCATAATAAAATTATAATTTATCATAATTCTTGCTAAAATTAATTAATTTATAATAAAATAAAATTTGACAAATATTTTATCACAATAAATGAATATAAAAGAAATATAATGATAAAAAAATTTTTATCACAATATTTTATCAAAAAATCAAGACGCCAATTTTTTTGCGTCTACGAAATTATAAATAATGATAAACTAATTTTGTCATAATAATTATTTTGTCACTATCTTATAAATTAGTATAAAATCATTTTGTCATAATAAATTATCATTTACTGATACAAAATAACTAGTTATAATATATAAGAATAAAAAACACCAAAATTTAGTGTAAAAAATATTTTCATTAAAATTTTAGCACAAGAAATAAAACTACATATAATGAGAAATTTTTTTTGGCATAATAACATATTTATCAATATGTGTAATTATTAAGATGTTATTAAAATTATTTTATCACAATAAATAATTTTTATTTCTAAATAACTTGTCACAATAAATGAAAAATATATATAGATGCCAAATTTTGATATATCAATTTAATTTTTTTTATAACATTTAATATCAAAATTAAATCACAAATTAAGTATATAAAATTACTTTTTATCAACATAAAAATGTGTATATTCTTAAAAATCCTAAATAATATATAAATATTTAATAAATTTTTGAATACTAAATTAATTTTTCCTGATTTTGGAATAAATTTATTGATATTCTTACTATTTGATGTTTTGAATTTTTATTAGACTTTAGAATCTAAATTGATAAATATTATATTTCATCTTTAAATTTGTAATTGAATATGTTGTAATCATTTTAAATTTGAATAAAATAACTTAATTTTTCATGTTTTTATTGTTTTATTTTTTAATATTTCATTTTAAATAATAATTATTGATTATATGTGAGCTAATAAGTACTATAAGGACTCTATTATGATAAAAATAAATAATTTAAAGTCTATATTATGATAGTTAATTGGTTTTCAGAATATATGAATAATTATATATTAAAACTTTACAGTTAAACGTACTAATTATAAAGAATAGATGACTAGTACCATTTCAACATTAGAGTAGACTAACTACATATAAACTAATATAAGGTCAATTGTATGACAAATGTGTGATAAAATATTATTTTAAAATGGATATGAATTTGTGTGACAAGTTTATTCATCTTGAAAGAAATTTTATCGCGCTAAAAATCTTTTATTGTGATGAATATATTCGACACAAAATCTATATATTGTTGTGACAAAATATTATTTGTTATAACACACATGTTAAGACAAGTTATTTTGATCAATACAGTGACAAATCAATTTTATTACGATATATTTATGGTGACAAATTTAATATATGTTGTGATAAAATATTTTATAAGCAGAAACTGAATTTCTTGTAGTGTGAAGTTTAAAATTGCCAAACACTTGAATTTTGATTCAGTTATGATTTGTTTAATTCAATTGATACAACTAATTATCAACTTATTATTTATAGTTAGCAATTAATCATTAGCGATTAATAATCAATAGCGAAGACAAGTGTTTCATAATCATTAATTATAATTTATTATAATGTGTTTTTTACAATCGAGTAGATGATATAAAATATTTAATAATATAGTTTTTATATAAACTAAAAAATTTATTTAATATTAATTTTAATATTATATGAAAAAATATTTTTATTTTTAAATATGAATGAAGCTCATTTCATAATTAATTTAATAAATATGTAAATTATGTAGAATATATTTATAAAATCCAAAATTATGTGAAAAATGCTAAAATTAAAATTAATACATCATATGAATTCAACAAAACATTTGCAAAATTTGACAATGATTATCAAAATTCTTTTCAATTATTAAACTTCAATTTATATCAACATATTTATCTAATTTTAGTTGTATCTAATTAGTACTACTCAAGTAAACGTGGACTAAGTCTAATTGCATATAAAGCCCAATTCGACCTTCAGTCTTAGCAACAAGCTAAATGGCTCAACCCATTATAATGTCGCAAAACCATGGGTCAATGCAGTTCGGTTTACTCAACTATAATTAATCCGCGACTCATCCTCTATAGGAAGATTATCTCTTATCCAGAAGTCATCTCTTATTAAAAAAATAATCATAAGGAAATAATCACTAAATATAAAGAGTTTAAACCTCAATATAATAAGGAAACAATAATCCCTAATCACTATATAAATAACAAAATCAAATATCTCTCATACATTATATACTCTTTCTCTCTACATGCATATCTTTAATTTAAGCATCATAGTGAGTTTTTCTCTCACGTCTGTTATCTTGTAAGACCATAATCAAAGTTATTCGAGTCAACTACTTTAGATCAACCCGAACAAACTACTGTGGTAAGTCTCACAATATCACTGATAAAATCATTATTATAAAATTTCAAATGCAAATAGATTTATTTAAATTCAATCTACATTCAAATAATAAAATAATTATTTTAGTATATCATATGACATGTATTAAACAAAAGTTGATGCCATCAAGTTAGCTAAAACAAAAAGAAATAAATAAATAAATTCCAATCACTCTTTTTCTTTTTTGTACCTAGGAATGAAAATTACAAACACCTTCTTACTTTAGGTAGTGCATTGGAGGTTTATTAGAGTGTTAGGAAGAGTGTTGAAAATGTATAAAATGTAAAACATATGTTAATTAATTTCACTAGTTTTCAAAGAAATATGAAGTTAATATGTGTAAATTAGTTAAAAATTTTTATATTTAAATTTTTAACTATTAATTTAATTAAGTAAAATAAATATTTAGAGATTAATGAATATAAATGTTTAATCTCTATTATCTTTTACTTATATTATAAAGAAAATTAACAATATTTATAATATAAAAACATCATAAATGACATGAATTGTTTAATTTTATTCATATTTCACTCTTTTAGCTAATTTATTCTCATATAAGGATTTTAGATTTTTTAACATTAAAAGAAGGCAAGCCCAAAATAGTAACATAAGAGTTATCATCTTATCATATAAATTTGGAATGTTGGTGTGCACAATTTTGTTCGAATTAGTGATTTTAGAATCATTGAAATTAGTTTGAAAAATTAAAGATCATAATTGAATCATACAAGAAAATTTTAAAAATTTGAATTGAACTAAAATTCGATCAAAGTTGGTTTAATTATTCACTTATTTTGGATTCTTTAATTTTAGTTTAATTCATTATAGTTCAATTCAATTTCAATTTAATACTCAAAATTTTAATTTTTAATTTTTAATCCTTAAAGTAATTAAATTAGAAAAAGAGTTAAGCCTGTAAAGTAAGAATTAATAGGTCGAGTTTAAGTGAGTATGTGAAACTCAAATTTAATTGAATAAGAACTAAAAAAAAATACTCTTCATTTAGATATAGTCAGATTATAATTGAGCTAAATATATCTAAATAAGTTTTCTTTACCTTCTTTTTTAGATTTTTTTAAATATATATTTTTCACACACACATATATATAATCATAATTATATGTAATTTATCAATACAATATATATAATAAATAAAAAAATATAAGTAATTAATTATAAAAAATATAAGGCAATAATTTTGTTAGTCTATGATCAAGTGAAGAAATGCTAGTGCACAAGCTTTGAAAAGGTTTAATTTTTAATATTTTTGTTATTAAAATTATAAATTTTATATATCTAAGTTTTAATTGAGAATCAAATTCTATATAAAATGATACTTTATTATTCTCTTCTAACTTTTTTTTAAGAAAATTCTTATAATTGTTTAATATATAGTATAAAAATCAATTATATGAATTAATAACATATATTATTTGTAGAAACATTTCATTTTTAATCTTAATATAACAATATATCTCACAAAAATTATATAGAAATAGGTTTTAGCTATATATATACATATATATTAAATTACATAATTTTCTAAAAAATGTCTCTATAATTATGTTTAAAATCGATTCTAAATTTTATTCATTTGATTTGATCTATTTCACTTTGATGATCATTTTAACTTCAATTTGATTATTATTGAGAGATAAGAACTGATCCAAAACAATCCATTTAATTATAAAATATTTAATTATTTTTAATTTTAATATTTTTTTATTTAATTTTTATTTTTTCTCAATATCCCGAATAACTATTGAAAAAAAAAAAAAAAACAAGAGAAACATAGAAAAATAAGTTTGGTGAAAACAACAGTAAAGCGAGTTAAAACAAGATTCAAAAAATCAATGTGAATGAGAATTTTAAAACACAAATAAGAGACAGAGAGAGAGAGAGAGAGAGAGAGAGAGTAGTGGTGGTTCTTCTCTTCTTCGTATACATTTCCAATTGTTTTCAAACACCGCCCAGACGACAACTACCTTTCTTTCCTCTCTCCCTTTGTTTTCAAATCGTTGAAAAAATTTTAAATCTCTTTCTCTTTCTCTTTCTCTTTCTCGCTCTTCCCACGCCGGCTGATCTCCTCCAAGTTCTAGGGTTTAGATCTTTCGATCTTCGAAGCTTTTGTGAATTCGAATCGAAATGGAGGCGATCGAGGAGTTGGTGCAGTTATCGGAGTCCATGAGACAAGCGGCGGCGTTACTTGCTGACGAGGATGTTGACGAAAATCCGAGCTCCACTTCTAGACGGAGTTCTACCTTTCTAAATGTTGTTGCGCTGGGCAATGTTGTAAGTTACTCTCTTTTCTGTGTCTCCTTATTCGATTCAGTGGATTGAAGTTGGATTCAGCTGTTTATGAGTTTGGATGAAGTCTGCGCTTAGATTTGTATGTTTAAAGTGATAGATCTTTGTATCTGAGATTGTTTTTGAAGTTTTTAGCGTTGAATATATATGTTTTGATTTAATGGAACTGAAATTGAATTATAGCGTGATGTTAGAGATTTTTCATCACTCGACTCAATTGACTCCTCAATTCCAATTTAGTTGGAATCCGCTGCATGGCTACTTTTACATTTATAGAATGTTTAGAGAGGGCGTCTGATGGATGTAGTTTGAAATTGTTTAGGGGTGTTCTAGATGATATTCTATTTTCCAGCCATTTTATAGGGAGAGAATTTTGAAATTCGCATATGTTTGCATATTAAAGAACTACTCATAATGATTGTTTGACATGTTTTGGTCCTGTTAACTATTTGGATTGCTGATTTCTGTTTTCGAAACAATTCATATTTAGGTTTTGTGCCATGAATAGCAGTTAAAGATTAGACTTAAATTCCAATTATAAAATCTAGTTCTCTTTGTTATTGTGATCATTGTGTTCTGTGCTATTTGGAACATTTTTACCGCTTTGTGATCCTCTTCCTCTGTTCCTGATCATGGACAATTTTTTAGGGTGCTGGTAAATCTGCAGTTCTAAACAGCTTAATTGGACATGCTGTCCTGGTAAGTCAATTGGCAAAAAGTCTTGCATATTTATTTGAATGGTATTTTGAAATTTTAGTGAACTCTCTAGATCCTCTATCTTTGTTCCTGAATTTCTGTTCTTACTGTTCAGCCAACTGGTGAAAATGGTGCTACTCGTGCTCCTATAATTATTGATTTACACAACGATGGCTCTTTAAGCAGCAAATCAATTATTTTGCAAATAGACAATAAATCTCAGCAAGTTTCTGCAAGTTAGTGACTACAGTTTATTGATTCTTCAATATTATTTCTGCATATTTCTTTTCCTCTCCCTCTCTCTCTCTCTCTCTCTCTCTACTTGTTGCTTAGTTATGATCTCATAGGGTTCCCACTTCCCATGCTATCGATGACACTCTAATTGTAAAAGTGCCACTAATCTCTGCCTAGTTGATCTCTCTAAATTGCTGGCATGGTTTACAACTCCCATCTGAAAATGCCAAGTATCTAATGCACTTAATTGGTATTGTTGACCACTGCTTTGGATATTCATATATGTGAGAGGATAAATATGAAATTTACTTGAGTAATTGACTATAAAATAAAAGGAATTGATGGAGGAGTTAACTAAATAATTGACAAATTTGACATGTGCACGCCTGTACTGTATATATTCTTTTCAGACATTCTTATATGCTATATAGTGAATGTTACTGCTGGACTGCAGGTGCTTTACGGCGTTCTTTACAGGAAAGGCTTCGTAAGGGATCCTCAGGGGAGAGTCGGGATGAAATATATTTGAGACTTCGGATGAGTACAGGTTAGATTTTGACTTTTGTTTTGGATTCTGTCTTAATTTATGCAGTGAGATTCTGAGATGCAATATTTAACTATTGTCTTGTGAAAGACTTAGTAATGTAGTAAATAAAGTGAGTAATGCAGTAAACAAAGTGTTTACTTGAAGTTTTCTCCTTTAGGATTGTGCAAAATGCTGTTTGTTGAAGCGTTGATTTGCAGAGAGTAACGAAAAAAAAAAAAAAGTATTGTACGAAAAACTATCTTGTACAGTGCTTATCTTTTGACAATCTTCTGCTTGTTGGATCTGTTCAGACTAACATACAGGGTTGTGCTGATAAATGGGTTACCTAGGCACCTCTCAATCTTCTATGAGCAACTGGGCATGGTTTCTTTGACTTTATGCTTTATCCAAAGTATTTTGGTAAGGGTACTATGATGTGGCCATAAAAATGTGACAATTGACAAGTAGTTTAAATGTTGTTAAAAATTCATGCGATACTCACTTTTGAGTCCCACCAATATAGATATTGTTGTGTGTTAAGCATGAGATCAAGAGGTGAGAAGGGAACCTATGAATGTTACAAAGAGCTATTGAGTTTTAGTATTTTCCAAACCTAATTATATGTCAGAATTCGTATGAGAAGGTTTATTAGCAAAGTCGTGCGACTGATGATTAGTAGAGCATCAATATGCTACCCATTTAGAACTCAAGTGATTCTTTTGTTCACAAAAATTTGGGACTGCAGGAGAAGAAAGGCATAATATGCTCTAATCCTACTGTTTGCTCTACCTTATCCTAACTTCTATTGATAGTTGCTTGTTTGCACTTCTTTCCCTCCAAATGCACATGCCTTACAAAAACATGATGCCAGTATTAAGAAAAAAAGGGAAAATAAATAAAGAGCTGAGAGTCCGAGACTTTACTTTGACAGGTGTAGCTAAATCACTAAAATATTATCTTGCTAGGTACATAAATACATGTTCTCCTCCTTTGGTGGGAATTTGTATATTTATCTAGTATAAAGTATTGACCTGAAAAATGGGGGAATGAAGGCTGTTAACAATAATGTTGGATGATGATGGGTAACATAATGAAATGTGATGGACATAAGTCTTTTTTAATTTTAAAATAGCAGTTAAACTGGAGAAATGGTTTATTGTCAAAGATTCAATTTATTATGATGCATGACAATGAATGTTGGGTGGTGGAGAAATAACATATACACAATGTTGATGTGGCCAAAAGAGGGATACCAGACAGATCTGTAGAAATACAAGGATGAAAAGAAAAGGAATGGACATATAGACAAAGAGGTAAAGTGGTTTCTATTAAGGAAGAGTTGAGAGATGGGATATTGACATAGTTTGGAAATGTACTTTGTACATCAACAAATGCACCAATGTGAGAAGTTGAACACATCAAATTGGTCGAAGATAGAGATGACATGGGGTGAAGTAGTGAGAAAGAACTTAATGGTCTTATCTCTTTCTGAAGATCTCCTAAATAGGATGGAGTAGAGCAACCATATTCATTTACCTGATCCAAGCTATTTTGGGATTAACATTAAGGCTCGTTTGGAGTGCCACTGGCCAAAGGTTAAAATGCTGATGTTGGTGGCTAGCGATCATAAGCCCAAAAGCTAGCACCCATGCATCTTCACTTTTTGTGTTTCAATTATAATTTTGGATGGCTGATCATTGGACTTCGAAACATTGCTTCCTATGCTATTTTTACTAATCATCTTAAATAAGTGGTTGAGATCTCAAATACCAATTGCTGCCAAACTTTCAGCTTGGTTGAGTTGGCTATCAGACTGGATAATTTATTTTACACAACTTAAAATGTGCAGTAGTTCTTCTTCTTATGATTGACAAATATTTGCACAGAAAAGATCTGTTTCTTCTGCAATAATCTTCCTCGTGGTTGAAAGGATCAATTCAGTCATTGCTCGCTGTCAACCGTGCAGTTCTTTGCTGTCCTCTCAACTCTCTTGTCCAAATTAGCACACACAATTAATCAGAATGATATTCTCAAAGTTCTTTCTGAAATTTCCATATCACTTCTGTAGCCAGCGATATCTAGCTCAAAGAAATACCAAAGCAACTATCAGTTCTAAATTTTGGATTTTGCTGAAAACTTGCAATTTAAAATTCATAGCTGCCCATACAGGTGGTAAACCACTAGGATTCCAGAACATCACCTGCAAGTATGCAGAAGAGACTGAACACATTAGCTTATAAATTCCAAGGTCTATGCTGTTTCCTTCTAAATATGCAGAAGAGACTGAACACATTAGCTTATAAATTCCAAGGTCTATACTGTTTCCTTCTAAACTATCTTGGATACGCTAATCATATTAAAGAAAGTTGGTTTAAGTAATTTTTTGTTTTACTTAAGACTATTTTACAGGTACGGTGCAGTTCAAGCATTGCTTATAACTTGCATATTTGTTTTCCTTGGCATATTAAGAGGCAGTGGGACAACATGGGACAAGGTTTTGATGAATTATTTACAATAATTATGCAATTTACATGTGGAAATACATGAAACTTGCAGCTTACCTAACTTTAGTGGGGAATAGATGCTTAATGTGAGATAATATTTTCATGTCAATATCCATGAGCTTTACAAACAACCACAAATGATATAGGCTGTCATATCTAGTAGTAGAAGTTGGCATTTTGTTTATCACCCATAGTTGTTACGATCACGGTTATTGTGTAAGTACCATTAGTAGGCTTATCCTGGATGTATGTAAATTTCATCCACATTTTGATAGTTAAGGGTAAAAAATTCACATATGAATAAATATTTTGCAGAATTAACTTGCAGATGATTTTTGATAACTATATCATTAAATTTTTGAGTTCCAAGTTTGGCAATGTGATTTGACTTGTTTCTGGCTGCTATGAAGTTGGATCTGTTAATGGAAAATGAGATGTTTCATTCTCTACAGCGGTAGAATCTTGTTGAGACAGGAGATATTAATTTAGCAGATTCATTTTAATCTTGTGCTTAATTTGATTTCTTTTTTTTACCTCACCTTATAAATGATTTATTCAATTTTTTCTCAGCACCCCCCTTGAAATTGGTTGACTTACCTGGCCTAGATCAACGGATCATGGATGAGTCTGTGGTAAGTGTTGTTTAATGATTTTAGATTTTCAATTAATTTAAGGATTTATGCTGGCTAATCTTCATCATTGGGGGGTCAATGCTAGTTATTTATGCATACTGAATGAGAAAAGGTATTTGGGTGGTTTTATTTATTAGTTATTTTTTCCATGTAACCTGTTAATTCACGATTGTAGTCGAAACAGTATAAGGTAATAATTTCTGAAATGGCTGTTGCTTAGGTTAGTGAATATGCTGAGCGCAATGATGCCATTTTGCTAGTTATCATTCCTGCATCGCAAGCTCCTGAAATTGCTTCTTCTCGGGCCCTCAGGATTGCCAAGGAATATGATGGTGAAGGTATATGGCTATAAACTTTGCTTCCTTTTTGTTCTTTTTTTTTTCCCCTCTTCTTTTCAAAAATCTTATTTTGGCTTTTTTCTTTAGGTTGTCTATAGTTTTAATGCTAGTCAAATCTATTTTACAAAGTGACATCAGATACTTCTCTCCTGTTCTTTGAATATTTTGTTCCTTTTCATTCTTTTCTTGCGTATCCATTGTTCTTCTTTTGTTCTGCTTCATTTTCGAATGATTCAGTGGGCCACTTCTTACATTGATGGCAGGTACCAGAACTGTTGGTGTAATTAGTAAAATAGATCTGGCTGCAGCAGACCAGAAAGCCCTTGCAGCTGTTCAGGCTCTCCTTTTAAATCAGGGGCCACCAAAGACTGCAGATATTCCATGGGTTGCCTTGATTGGTCAATCAGTTTCAATAGCTTCTGCACAGTCTGGATCTGACAACTCTTTGGAAACAGCATGGAAGGCAGAGAGTGAAAGTCTTAAATTGATCCTGAATGGAGCTCCTCAGAGCAAGCTAGGCAGAATATCATTGGTGGATACTTTGGCACAACAAATTCGAAAGCGTATGAAAGTTCGGCTTCCAAACCTCCTTTCTGGGTAAATTTTTTTTTCCTATTTGATGCTTGATATTTTCCTCCTAGTCAGAGCCTACACTACCTCATATGGATGCAGATTTTACATGTGTGTCTTCAAATAATTCTTGTGCCACACTTGGCTTTCGATGTTATGAGATGATAATGAATGTGTAGGTGTGTGCACTGTGTGCGTGTATGGTTATTGCCTAAGTAGTTAATAGGGTTTATCCAATTGTTTGTTGAAAACTCTAGCATCTATGCAGGTTACAAGGGAAGTCTCAAATAGTTCAGGATGAATTAGTAAGGCTTGGGGAGCAGATGGTTGAAAGTGCTGAGGGCACACGAGCTATTGCATTGGAACTGTGCCGTGAATTTGAGGATAAATTTCTTCAACATATTACAAGTGGTGAGGTGAGTGAATATTTTTAAATGTACAAAATACTATGTTATATTTTTAGACATATGATGTGTACGTTTTGATTTTAAATCTATTCCTTTTGTTAAAAATACAGTGAACTTATCATTTAAAACATTGTGAATGTTTGATCATTTTGATTGTGTTCGAAACATGAGAAATTCTACAGCTGCAATTTTGATTCCTGCTACTTACAATTCCATCATTCTGCTTCCATGGCTTCTATACACTGGACCATGGCTTAAATTGTTGGTTCTTCAGATCAGGAAGCCTATTATGTCATTGTCAGATGTTAATGTCTGTACTGGAACTGTTTTGTATTAGATATTTGGACATCACGCTTACCATTCCTTACTTTTCTCCTTAATTCTTTCCTTTTTCCTGGAAAGCAATTTTCCCAAAATGGCTCCCCTTGCTGTTCCTTTTTTTCCCCCTGTTAACATGGTCTATTTGTTATGAAATACCTTGTGGTTTTATATTGCTTTCTTCCTTCTTGTATTTTACCTTAATGGTGAACTATTTTTTATTGCTATCATTTTAGGAGTAGTTTAGTCTGCTAACAGAGTGCTAAATCATGTACTAAATTAATTTTTTCCACAATTTATTTGATACTGAGGACCTGGTGAAATTTCGTGATCTAATTCTAATTTATCAGCTGCTGACTGCAAAATTTTGTAACAGGGTTCTGGTTGGAAAGTAGTTGCCAGTTTCGAGGGAAACTTTCCTAATAGGATCAAACAGCTCCCTTTAGACAGGCATTTTGATATCAATAATGTCAAGAGGGTATTTTGCAGCCTTTTATCAGTTTTCTACTTGTGGTTTATCATATATTGCATTAGGAGTTACATTCTCTAACTTTCCTTCTATTCGTTTTGTTAGATTGTATTAGAAGCAGATGGTTATCAACCTTATCTCATCTCCCCAGAAAAGGGTTTGAGATCTTTAATAAAGGGTGTTCTAGAGCTTGCAAAAGAGCCGTCATGTCTTTGTGTTGATGAGGTAAAATTTTTCCCCCTCTATCCTTTCATTGTAATAACATCGAATTGTCATAGCTTCCAGATCTTTCCATGGTGCTTGATTTTTGTGGTCACTGTTTTAAGTCATTTTGAAGTTCTAATTTTTGATCTGTTACTAGTCCTTCCATCTTTGGTGCTAGAAGCTTGATTTGAGCAGTTATATATATATATATATATATATATATATATATATATATTCTGTCAGGGCATTACCTTTTGTCAATGATAACACAAATTTGTCAATAAAGAATTTCTTGGCATTTCATTTGAGTGGTTCTTATTTCAGTTAGATATATGCTATGTTTTTTTAAATATTAAAGTAGAATTACAATAAGTATTAACCTGTCACCTCTTTAGAAGTTTATGGTCTATAATTACTACCGGGCTCTGTTGTACACTACTAATGGAGTTTGTCGTGTTTAACTGTTAATAGGTACACCGTGTCCTGGTAGATATAGTTTCTGCTAGTGCTAATGCTACACCGGGACTGGGAAGATACCCTCCTTTCAAGAGAGAGGTATATTATGGTCCTTAACTTTTTTTTTTTAAAGACAACTACTTTTCAATTATTGTGAACATGTGCAGTAATTTTTTTTAATGAATTGAGTCCTTTTTCTTTTTATGTTAACTATTTTCAATCTTTGACAAGGTCGTAAGTATTGCAACTGCCGCACTAGAGGGGTTTAAGAATGAAGCAAAGAAGATGGTTGTGGCTCTAGTAGATATGGAACGGGCATTTGTGCCTCCCCAACACTTCATTCGTTTGGTGCAAAGGAGGTATTTTGAATATGTTTGTCTACTATAATGGTGATTCATCAGTCTGCCTGTAAGATTTCAAACTATGATGGCATCACTGACAGTGGAATATATATATATATATATATATATATATATATATATGCACATGATGTGTGCGCATGAGCTTGATATCTATTCAATTTGATCTACTTTAGGATGGAAAGACAGCGCCGAGAGGACGAGCTTAAAAACCGATCTTCTAAAAAAGGGCATGATGCTGAGCAAGCAATACTTAATAGGGTAAGATTATTTCTAAATGATATCTAATAGTAGTTTCACTTCAATGTTTTGTTGCTGTTGTTTTTTCTTTATGTTCATTTTGGTTCTGAATTTTGACGTTTCTTTCTTTAGGCAACTAGTCCTCAAACAGGAGGTCAGCAAACTGGTGCAAATTTGAAATCAATGAAAGATAAATCCAATGAGGCAGATAAAGAAGTACAGGAGGCTTCTGGTTTAAAGACTGCAGGTCCTGAACGAGAAATAACAGCAGGTCTGATGGGTCACCTGCAATCTGTATCCTTATGCAATGCCTCCATCTCCTAGTTGATAGTTCAACGCAATTATCATAATTCATTGCATTTGCTTTTCAGTATTGTATCAATTACTTCTGGAATGACATACTATGCTCTTTCCCTTTTAAAAATTCCTAGATCTTCTAGGCCTTCAGGGTTCTGAACTGCTTTATTCATTCATGCATTATATAATTTGAATAGTAGGAACATATTGAGCGAATTCTTTGTAAGACTAATTCCAGTCTAGAGAATCTATCAATGTACTCTCGGGGAATTCTTTTGCCACTTGTTTGTGTTTTGTGTTGTAGAATTATTAGGATGGGAAAAATTGTTTGTACGAGGGCACATGATGTTTTTATGTTGAATTTCCTTTTGAACATCTTAGCTCTCCGTTGCATCAAAGTTGACTTGCCACTAGTCTTGCAGTACTGGCATTAAAGAAATTGATTTGCAAACAGAAACTCAACAAAGTTGGCAGAAAGATTATTAACTTGGATGTTATTTTGTGAAGGAAATTGAAGTGATTTATCTCCATGTGGATCAATCTAGGATGAGTGGCTTATGCGGACAATATGTTGAATGTTTACTAAGTTTGGTCTTGTATTAAATTTCAATATGTACCCTTAAGCTTGTGTATCCTCAATATTTTGTGTATGTGTGTGTGAACAATGTCACGTTTGTTATTGTTTCATGTACTAGCTTTTAACTTCCCCATGCTTAGCATGTTATAGTTTCCTGTCTGCTTACCATGTTATAGTTTCTAACTTCTTTCATATGCAGGTTTTTTGTTAAAGAAAAGTGCAAAAAAAGATGGATGGATCAAGCGATGGTTTGTTTTGAATGAGAAGAGTGGGAAGGTTTGTAATAAGATTTCTCCATGATGTGCATTTCTTGTTACTTTTTCAAAAGCATGCTAGATGTTTACTTCTATGTTGTTATATTGTGCATTTCTTTATCAGTTTGTTTAACATTATAGATGTTAAGTTTTGCTGGGGATGGGTCTAAGGAAAATTCAATTTCTTGGAAGCATGCTTGTTCTTTCATCCTCTGGTGTGATATTTACTTCAAATCAAATCTTCTAGACAAATGCAATTAATATCATTTTATAGACTGTTGTTTGTTTTCAATATTGTCTATTATGTGTTCCATGATATATGATTCTTAGGGTTCGGTCTTACCTATTTTATATTTCACAGCTTGGTTACACGAAAAAGCAAGAGGAGAGACATTTTCGTGGTGTTATCACATTGGAGGTATGGGCAACAACTTTTTTGGAGTTTGAGATTACTCTAAATTATGCTGTTTGGATATTCTTGTATCACGTTTTTAATATCTTAAGATTTTATTACATTGGTGCTGTATAGGATGCTTAAGAAGTTATTTCACACCAGTTCTGGAGTGAAGTTTCTCCTCCCTTCTTTGCAAAAATTGTTGTTTTATTTTGAGAGTAGGAGGTTTCAGTAATATAGTTTTTTTAGGAATTGGATTAAGAAAATGGATAGGGAGTGATAGTATGTGAAATAAAAGGCTTATATGCTATGATGCTTGATTGTTTATCCCTTCTTCAGTTGGCTTCATAATGTTGTCCACCCAAATATCTTCATCATGTGTCAGTAAATGAAAGTGGATGTCATGTGAAAGGTCAATTATATCTTTCATTGTTTAGATGGATATAATTATGTCTAAATAGGTCCTTTTTTTTTCCCCCTGAAAGAGGAAAAAAAAACTGCAAGTTATATTCCTTAAACGTTTTTCTCAATTTTGATACCTATTGGGGTTTTCTGGGGCTTCAAGTACGACTTCTTTGATGAACTTTTCCCACCTTTTTCTCTTGCATCATATTGCTCCAAACTAGGTGTTTAATGAGATGAAATATTAGGAATATTATTCATCCTAGAACCTTTGACTGGTTTGAAACTGAAGGCTTTTCTGTTTTGCTGTATGGACCATTAACTATTATATAATTTGGTACAGAACTGTCGTCTTCAAACCTCTAATCTGCCATTAGCAATGTACAAATGACCAACAAAACTGTGTTCCTCCCAAGGCAATACCACATATTTATGCATGCAGCATGGTGGTGGAACTTTTGGTTATATTAATATGGCATTGCCTATCAATAATTTTCTTGCATATCAATAGTTGTCTTTTCTCATGTGCAGGAATGCAATATTGAAGAAGTTGCAGATGAGGAAGAACCTCCTCCTTCTAAAAGTTCAAAGGATAAAAATAAAAAAGCCAATGGACCGGAATCTAAAGCACCCAGTCTTGTGTTTAAGATAACTAGCAAGATCCCATATAAAACTGTTCTGAAAGGTATATCCTTATTTAATTCAGGTGGTTTTTTTCGTGGATAGTTTTTAAATTACTAGCACTTTTAACTGAACATCCTATTCTCTTGCAGCACACAGTGCTGTTGTTTTGAAGGCAGAGACTGTGGCGGATAAGGTTGAATGGATAAACAAGATATCCAAAATTGCACAAACTTCGAGAGGTCAAACGAGGAATGCATCCCCTGAAGGTGGTCTTACAATGCGGCAGAGTCTTTCTGATGGTTCTCTAGTACGTTATCGACTGCGCTTGCAGCTCCACTATTTTATGTTCTTAGATTTATTACCTTGGATAACTTTGCATACATTATCCCTTGAATGATTTTTTGATTCATGCAAAGTTCGCTAGGTAGTTCTGTACTTCGTAGTTTGGTCTACTTGGTTATTCTCCATTATTTGGTAATCCTGCAACGCTCAGCTGTTATTATTATGTTCCATGAAGACAGGTTGTATGTACTATATTTTGGACATTGTTGGGATCGCCTTTATAAACCCTCAAACGAGAAACTGTTTGTGGTTTGTGCAGGATACAATGGTTCGAAGACCTGTGGACCCTGAAGAGGAGCTCCGATGGATGTCTCAAGAAGTGCGCGGTTATGTTGAAGCAGTCTTGAATAGTTTGGCTGCTAACGTTCCCAAAGTAGGTTGGCTTCCTTGATTTGGTCTTTACTAGAGTCGTAGTTTCTCTTATGAAAATTTTGTTAACACATTGTAATTTGGCTAAGCAGGCAGTTGTTCTTTGCCAAGTTGAGAAGGCCAAGGAAGATATGCTATTTCAGTTGTATAGCTCTGTCAGGTTTGATGTCTTACCTTTTACTGCAACTTTGTGTTAGTCAGAGTTTTTGTTACGTGATGTTTTGTTGCTTGCAATCATGGTTCATATTAATTTATTTTCTATATTTTGCATAAAGATCTGATATTAACTTCTGAAAATTATTCTTATCCAAACCTGGTGTGTTTGATTGGCTAGTTCTCAAAGCACTGCAAGGATTGAAGAGCTGCTTCAAGAGGATCAGAATGTGAAACGTAGGAGAGAGCGCTACCAGAAACAGTCCTCCCTCCTTGTTAAGTTGACACGCCAACTCAGCATTCATGACAGCAGAGCAGCTGCTGCTTCCAATTGGTCTAATGGTACTGAAGCAGGTAGGTTTGGTCGTTTTTTCGGTACATGTAAGGGATGAATAGAATCTTTGCAGTCAAAGTTTCATAATGATATTTGCTGTAGCCAACTTGTTTTGTCTAATCCATCAAGTCAAACTGCAAACCAAGTCTGAGTGCATTCTTCAGACAATTTTTGGAATTTTCAAAATTCCTTGTCAGAGATCTTGGGCGGTTCAAAGTTTGGCTGCTTAACTTTGTTTTGAAGTGCTGTTTAGTGTAAAATGAACCTAATTGCCTCAATGCTGTTTAACCACAGAATATTTTTCATTTGAAGAATTCACCTGCGGGATGAAACTTTGTTATAATTTGATATCATGGCTCATTACCATATAAGTCTTCTATCTCTCTATCTTTTTACTGACTTCAGTTGTCCATTTTGAAAATAAAAGGTTTATGATGATGGTACACATCAACTTATGCGTGTGGAGTAGAATGAAAGTTTTCAGTTCTGAATTTTATTGGTAACTATTGTTGTAGGTCTTTAGTGTAATCTAATCTGCTAGTTCAGTACTCACGGTGTAGGATTTGACAAAATTGTATTCATTGTCATCTTTTTGGTAACATTTTGATGCTGGAAGTTTTTAAAGTTCTTTGGATTATACAATTGCAGAAAGCAGTCCCAAGTCAAATGGTCCTTCAGGTGATGACTGGAGAACTGCATTTGATGCTGCTGCCAATGGTTCTGTAGATTATGGTTCATCCAGATCTACATCAAATGGTCGCAGTCGTCATTACAATGACATCACACAAAATGGCGATTTAAGCTCAGGTTCAAACTCAAGTAGCCATAGGACTCCTAATCGGTTGCCACCTGCGCCACCGCAGTCTGGATCTTCAGGTTACAGATTCTGATAAGTACTGACTAATTCTGATTGACAATTCTTATTTTCACTACGTTTTTGGTGGGTGAGATTCTTAGATCCCACCTCATGATGTCATCATTTGGTCATTCCAGATTCTATTTAGGAGAGAAGAGGGTGTTTGTGTACATAAGACTTCAGTTCCTCAATATCAGGAGTTTGCGGCTTGCCCTAGTTAGAACAGTGGGTTCAAGGTGTTCTTGAAATCCATATCTCATATATGAATATACACTATTATTCTTTTACTTTTCTCTTGGAATTTTTATTTTTCTTCTTTATTGCTTGCCTAATTCTTGGAGATTAAACAGCCCATAGTTGCATTTTTGCTCTCGTCATTTAATATTGTATACCACTCTTCTGAACTTGCCATTTTGGACAATCGTAGAAGGATGTGTGATAGTAAAGTTTCCCACTATAGTATGTTTATTTGACTATAAATTTTTATTTCCTCTGAAGTTTTTTGGGGGAGGGAGGTGCGGCAGTTGGATTGTGAAGGGGGCGGGGGGCGGGGGGAGGGGAAGGTCTAGAATTCATACGTTGAATAAAATATAAAAGTGAATTCATTTCAATGAATATGTTTGAATTTTTTATTTTGCAGTTGTTTATGATGAAGTATCTAGGTTTATATGATGGTGTTTTGGTTTTTAATAGCTGGTTTCTTTAAATGAAATAAATTTTTGTGCGATCATGGGATGATCTTTATTTCTTTTTAAGAGAATTTGCTAAATATAATGCAACTTAACTGATATTTTTTTTTAAAAAAAAGTCTTCTCGTTTTCAAACACTAATTGATGAGAGGCGAGGGTGCTTTATCAGGGAAAAAAAAAAGGGCCAAGAAATGTATTTCTCAAAGTAAATAAATGTTTTTAAAAAGCTTCGAACGCTAGGCATCTCTACTACTGAAGGACTATCGCCCACGTATTTCCATCCATCAAGAAATCCTGTAAAATGCAGGAGCAATGCATAGCAAGTCCTCTTACCAGTCAATTAATGTTGCCCATTGCTTAGAAAACAGGGTCTGATAGTGCCTTCACCAAGAGCCGGTCAAAACCAACAATTTGAACGGTGAATCAAACAAATTAAACTGGTTTCTTAAATTTTGATTTAAAAATAATTATTAGTTTCAGTGCTATAAAATAATTTCAAAGAACTAAAGATTCATTCCGTCATTTCTTTTTCCCCCTATCGGTTGCACCATAATTTAATCATACTAATTATCTTTATAATTACATTTAATTAACGATTCTTCCCTAATATGATTTTATTTTTCTTAGTATATATACACTTTTTTTTAAAAAAAAGAGCATCGGGAAAGCACCTGAGTCTATGCTACACTTGTTTAACTTGTCTACAGAAAGATCATCTAAAACTGGGTACATGACACTGCCTAAAACAGTTACAGCTATAATGGAAAAGAATGAAATGGATTGGTTTGAAAAATAATTCAATGTTTGAATTGAAGAGATTGAAGTGGAATGATGTGGTTTGAAAGGGTTTGGTAAACCCTTCAAAAACCACTCAAACCAATATATTGAAACACCCCAAATGGGTTTAAAAATGAAAAGACGATTTTACACCTTTTGGCCAAAATGTGTTCTTTTCTTTTTTTTTTTTTTTTACTTTTTTCATTTTTATTTTAATTTAATGATAGTAATAATCAAAATGATTAATATAATAATCAAAATTCCTATAAAATCTATGCCCAAAATATTTAATTTTCATAAAATTAAATTCTTTATCCATAATTAAATTAATTTTCATAAAATATATAAATTAACATGTTTATATTAATTCTCTCAAATATAAATATAATATTTTCACTTAAATAAATTAACATTAAATTTATTTAAATTAAATAACAAATCATTCAAAATTAATTATTTTCATGGCATGAAATATTTCTCATAAATGATTTGATCTCTCAAAATTAATAAAATTATTCTCATATAAGAATTTAATTTCTCATAATTAAATACATTAGATTAAATCAAGTCACATAATGTTCTTAATTAAATTAAATTAATCATTAACTTAAAGGTATTTTTGTCAATTTTAAGTTAACATTCTATTTCATTCCATTGCAAACAAACAAAATTAATCTCAAACCATTCCTTTTCATTCATACTATCTAAACACAAATATAATTTAACACTTTATTTTCAAACCAAACTCATTCATTCAATTCCATTAATAACCATTTTAACTCTATATAAACGATCAATCCAAACAAGCCCTAGAAAAATTTTTGAAGAAATTGTTAACAGGATTATATATAAAATATCAATTACATGTTTTCGCATCTGGTAGGGCGATTCGTCGTTTTCTTCTGGGGTCTGCTTGGCCCATCATTTCTTTTACTGTCGTCCACTCACTTCAATTTCTTCTATTTATGCTGTCATTATCCAACTCAATCTGCAGAAATCTCTCCTATAAAGCCATCCATCTAGATCATTATCCTTTGCTTCTATCCCTCGGGTTAGTTATTCTCTGGGAAAATGGCCAAAATTATCTTGTAAATCTCACTGTCAAAAGTCCATAAAAATTAATACCACCTACCATTGAGTTCTTTAAATATGGCAAATGCAATGTGGTTCCTGTATTTAAGTCTGCAACAGAGGATTTGTTGGAAACCTTTTTGTCAGCAGTTGAACTACTTGCAAAAGCCCTTGCCAAGGCAGCTGTGAGTCCCTTAGGTTAGATAGATGGTCAACATTATCTTTTCTCAAGTGCAGCGCAATTTAGGCTGTAGTAAATCACAATTTTATTTTCGTTATTCAATATTTATCATCTTTTCAATTTTGTTTTAGTTAGACATTTTAGAATAAAATATTAGATACTTTATTAACTAGATAAATAGTCCAATAGATATGTAAAATCCTATATGATTACATATTTTTTAATAAATTTTAAGATATAATATATTTCAAATTCAAATGATAAACAATTTAATTTATAAAAATAGATTATGTAAAGAGTGCATTTGACTGGGCAATTGATGGGAAGTATGTCCCTCATAATTTGACTTTTTGGTCATTCTACGAGCTCGATTGGTTTATCATAAATTACAAACTTGATTCAATAAATACTTATAGTTTCTTATATTATAAATCAACCAACAAGCTATTGAATCTAAACACTAAAATACCAAAATTTCTATTGTGAAAAAATATAATAAAAAAAACATACAACACATAATAATATGTGATTTCGTCAGTCAATATCGACAGTCTGGATCTTCATGAGCATTGGCTAAATGCCTTGCGTCTTTCTAGATTAGGGCATGCATAATAATAAAAAGTAAGAAGAGAGTCCGGCCTTGTGCCAAAAATCCATTTTGATACTTCAATCAAAATTGCTATTAAGAGATGAGAGCAGTAATATGCAAAATAAAATGAATTAAAGTATTTAAACAAGAGTGAATATATTTCTGTTATGAATCATATTTCCTTTTTTTTGTATGACGCTTCATGAAAGAATAATGTTTTTTTGAAAGGATAGATTAAAGAGCCTTTCATATGAGTGAGTTAAGTTAGCCATTAAGTTGAGAGTTTAATCTTAGACTGAATTGGGTTTATGACATGTTAAATGAATTTGACTCATAATATTGAACTAGCGTTGAAGAGAAGTAAGTTTGGCCCACTGTTAGTGAAGTTAATACAAAGAGAAAAGTACACCATCCTTCCTTTTTTTTTTTTTTTTCCAATATGACTTCTGTATCTACTGTGTTTGTCAAGGACAATATAATACATGAAGTTTTCTTTTTTTGTACTGTTTCCGCTTTTTTTCACTCCGTGTTTACTGTTCTCGCTCTATATTCAGTGGGCCAAGAATTTGACTTATGTTTTTGTGGGTGCGGAGGAGATCACGATTAGCAACGTATACCCTATAATATAAAAGAGGAAGCCGCCTGGTCCATCACCCGCCCATGTACTGCCAAAGAAATTTTAAATTGCACGGCCACATGCACCCGAGTAGCATATAGGGCAATGTCATTTGATCTGATTTTGAATTTTAAATTTTGTACTAATAATTTTCAACTATTTTTCTGCTCTTTTGTCCAAAGAAATTTATTTTACCCAATAGTTTTTATTTTGACAAAAACAAAATAAAATTTTTTCTTATATATTAAAGATTATTTAATTTTTTTCTCACATTAATTTATTATTTTATTTCATTAATTTTAAAAATCTACATATTTAAAATTTTAATATAATTAAAAATTAAATTTAAATAAAATAATAAATTATATTAAAAATTTGTGTTTGCTTGTGATGCTCCAAATAATGGATTTCTTATTTGTTTTGTGTTTTTCTTGAAACGTGTTTTCAAGTTGTTTAGTAAATGATACATGTATATTTCATGTTATGCTTTATAAAATATCTATTTAAAGTACACATTAATCAAAAATAAATAAAAAAATACATAGTTTGTAAACATTTTATTGTTTTATGTATTTTTAAATTTTAGGTACAAAAAACTTGATATAAATCATTTTTAAATTTGAAATAAGTTGCAAATAAGTGAAAAATAAATATTTATTAAACATTTTACTTCTAATATAAAAATTTATATCAAGAAAGTAAGTAAATGTTTATACATGATTTATAACATATTTATGACTGATTTATAAAACTAATACATGATTTATAACATATTTATGACTGATTTATAAAACTATCAACTAAAATTCAATCAACTAAAAATAAACAAATTTACATTTGAGTTAAGAATAGTAGAAATTAAAGAAATAAAATAAAGAAAAGAATTGCTAATAAAAGAAAAGAATAAAATGTTAATAAAATCATGAAAATCCATTTGTAAAACATGCAGATGAACAGCTTTGCACAAACTAGGCATGCCCGTATATGCACAAGCTCGGGCCCCACAAATCCATGTGAACAAGAGCAAAAGGGTGAGTGGTAGCTGAATTACTCTTGGGAAAGGATAATCGATGTTGTTTAGAAAGTGAACAGATTTCAGAGTGTGTATCAAGCATGACAGGATCAGAATGAATATCAGATATGTGTTTTAAAGCTAAGCTAGAGGAATGACCAAGTCGATTGTGCCACAACACTGAATCATGCAACAAATCAACTGAATTACTTGAATTAGAAACCACATTACAAGTGTTTAATGGTCTAGGTATAGAATTCATACAAGGAAATTTCTTATTGAGGTAAATTTTTGTAGGAATTGCAAAATTACATGTAAAAGACTTTATCAGTGTAGCATCAAAGCATGATTTATCCAATATGTCTAGGTTGCCATGTACTTTGCCTACTATATATATTTCAGCTGTCATCTGGTCCTTAAAAAGACAAAAATCTGGGTAAAAGATAGCAATAGAGTTAGAGGTTTCAGGGCATTTTCTTACCGATAATAAATTCAACTTGAAACTTGGTATGTGTAGAACTGTGGTAAGAACCATATGCTTATTCGAAGTAACAGAACCAGTGTGAGTTACTAGTTATATTGTGCCATCAGGAAAGATATACAATTTTAGGTTTGGTTAAGACTTTTAAATTGTCAAATGATTCAAGATTGGTACTTATGTGACTTTAGGCCCCTGTATCAACGATCCAAGAATCTGGATCACAAACATCAAACAAGCTTAATGCATAGGATAGAAGCTGACTTGCGAAATTGACCATTCTAACCAAGTTATCAGCACCTATACCTTTGTTCTTTACGAACTTTAGCACCTACTGCTGAATAGCATTAGTTAAAGCTTTTATGCCTCCCATGTTCTCTTCCTCAGACTTTGTAATAGGTGTATCTAAGACTCCACAAGCAAATTTTGTTTGACCTTTATTCTTTTGTTCTTTATAGTCCTTATACCAATCAGGTAATCCATGCAACTTGAGATAACTTTCTTTCACATGTCTATCACGATGACAATAATCACAATACCGATTGCCTTTCTTATCAAAATCCTTTTTTCTTAAATCCACCTTTTTCAGCAGTCCTATCACCAAACGGAGACTTCACCACACAAGTTGCATTTTCATTAGAAATTCCAATGTTCATGTGAACCTCTCTCTGTTTCTCTACGCTGAGTACCATTAAGTACGCCCTATTCATACTAGGTAATGGATCCATGATTGGGAATCTGATTTCTCACATGATCATAGGACTCATTTAACCCCCATAAGGAATTGGATTAAACGTGTCTAAGTAGTGATATCAGCAACTTGCTCAGAACCACCACAATTACAAGTAGGTAATGCAATTAAACAAGTGTACTCATCCTAAAGTCTCTTCAAATGAGAAAAATACTTGGCCACTGAATTATTTCCTTGAGAAATAGAGTTAACTCCTCGCTAGAGTTGATACAACAGCGGTCCATTATTTTCACCAAATCTCTCCGCTAACTCCTTCCACAATTCCTTAGCAGAAGTTGCATACAGAAATGACTTCACAATCTCTTTGGATATTGAGTTCAATAACCACGAGGTCACCATGTAATCTAACCTGAGCCACTGCTCAAGATCATCAGAATCTTCCGCTGGCCTAGGGTACTTTCCATTTCTAAAACCTAACTTGACCTTAGCACCCAAAGCAAGTTTAATCGATCTACTCCAAGAGATATAATTTGAGCCAGTTAAAAGATTCGTTACCAGCACCATACCTGCATGGTCAGATCCCCGCAACTGTAACGGATTTCCTTCATTAATAAACTGATGTCCCTTACGTACTGTCTCTCTCATAATCCCTGAATCAACTTCCTCTACTTCATCCATCATGAACTCAGCTTACAGTTACCACAAACACAAACAGCAAACGATTATTTAGAAGAACTAAAACAACGATATCAATAAACCATGCTCTGATACCATGTTTAGGTTAATGGAACGATGAAGTTACTAGAAGAAAGAAGAAGATTATGAAGAAAATGGTACCATATTCTTATAACGAAGAAAACTAACTATGTGTCGTCTTCTCACACAAGCTTTTATATACAGAAGGAACAAAAACAAAAACTACCTGATGAAGGTTCCACAAGGAGGAGAAAAGAATTTATCAAATACTGCACGTGAACACTCCTTCCCCATGGAACGACACCGTATGATGAAAAATGAACCCTTGTGAATGAAACATAGCGTTCACTCATTATAACTTACAGATAGTAACATCGAATAACCGAAGGGAAAGTGGATCCATCAGGCAATGCTCCTAAACTTTTTCATTTCAGCATACAGCTGAAGTGCAATCGTAATGGTGGTCCTAAGTGACATTAGCTTCCTCAAAATGGAATTCCATAGTAGCGAATTGGAGAGGCAGTAAAAAGGGGCAGTGTCAAATCCTTTTTGGGCGTCAAAGAGACATCCAAAATGAGCATAGATAGATATAATATGGGCAGACAAGAAAGGAGAGCAACAATAACCGGTGATAAGGGACTGGGCGTGGATTTGTTTGCAGTGTTGAATAATAGGGCATCTACGCAAAAGGTCATCGAGAAAATCAAGAATCTCACTGTTATAGCGTGGTATTCTTTGATATGGGTTTGAAGGTAGCGGAGTACAGAGTTCTAACCATAGAAGAGCAACGAGGGAAAACTATGATTTTGTGGCCAAGAGATGGATAAGACACGAGATTGCGAACAAGCAGCATGAAGCAATCGTGCAGAGATCCTTAGTCACTGATTTTCATTTTAAAGTCAATAAAAATTGCAGGTAGATTTACAGTTAAAAAAGAGAAGAAAGAGACAGAATAGATGAAAAATAAAAAAGAAATTAAAGAGGGGCAGTTCGATGAATGAAGCTGATTGTGCGATTTAATGAATGATTTTACACAATTTGATGAATCAAGGTGTTTAACGGAAAAAGTAGAAGATCAATGAAGGTGTTTAACATAAATTTGTCTGTAATTATTCTTAATCAAGTATTTTTGTACAAAGGCCAAATATAAAAATGAAGACAAAACTTAAAAATTTGAAGATATAAATCTAAATAAATTAAAAAAAAATGAGTAAATTTAGGTTTTATTTCAAGATCTAAGGAGATAAAGTAAAACAAACTCAATAAACAAGTTGATCTAAACATTATTAAAAAAAAAAAAAGAGAAAATCTGATGAAAAAAAGAGTAGAACAGAGAAGAATAGAGCAAAGTGAGAGAGAGGAAATAATATTCATTTAGTTTATTTAAGTTTAATATATACGTTTGACTTAGAATTTTATCAAGCTTACTACACATTATTTTAATTACTACACAAAAAAGGTAGTTTTAATTTTTAAAATTATTATTATCCATTAAAATGAACCAGCTGATTGTACTGGCCGGATTGGTTGAACCATGAGCCGGGTGTATGATCGTTTTGATTTTCAGTCCAATTCTAAAACATTATTGGCCTATAGTTAACAACGCTTCTTCTGAGTCAAACAAAATTGTAGAACACACGTCAACTCCTTAACCGGCCGTTGGGACACCTGCTGTCGTAAGTTAGGGGCCAATTTACAGGAGACAATAATACATATGGAACTTGAGTAAATTCCAAGTTTCAATGGAAATAATAATAATAAAAGTATTCCTTTATTATTTAATAGATATTTCGTTAAATCTTATTGTGCCTGTTTCATTGTTCTTTCTATTCGTGGCTGAATTTCTGAGAAATTTTCTTTCCAAAATTTATTCATGAATAATTTATTTTAAATATCACTGAAATATGATTAACATTTTGTTATAATCATTGAAAATTGATTTTATTTAATTAAATTATTTAAACATGGTTGTTATTTCAATTAATGTACTATGATCAAATTAAGATATCAGATTACCAAAATTTTAAGTAAAAATTAATATTATTCTATTTATTTGATAATTACATATATAATTGAAATTAAATTGTTCTTATACTTATTATTTATTTAAGAATCTTATGCAATTCTGAGATCTTAATTTGACCGAATTATATTAATTAAATTAATAATTATATTTAAATAACTTAATTGAATCACGAAATTTAATAATTAAAATATAATTGGATAAATCAGTCATTTACTTATTATACAACCCTGATTTTGGCATTCAAATAAATTATTATTATATTTTCAAAAATATTTTCGCAGCCGCATCCAAATAACGTAGAAATCGTCAACTCATTTCATATGCAGGCTGCGTTGATACAATCTACCCATCAATGCCAACTTGGCTACAAGCAATGGAAATGTTTTAGTGCTAGAAATGTCTATCCACCTACATGTCTAATTCCTCTGCTTATAAAGTTCATGGAGGTGCAATACTTATACTGAGCAATCCAGTTGTGAGCTTGTATCCAAGTAATTTGAGATGGCCAATGCTTTGTTCTCTTTTGAACAGAACAACTGGTTTGGTGCTCAACGCAGCTCAAGCTTGACCCATATGACTTCTGACAGTGAAGAAGAGGGGAATAAAAATGACAGAGAGTGATTTCTCTGGATCCCACGAACTGGGGGAATCTGCAGGTGTTGATTCCCTTTGCTCTGATAATAGAATATATCAGAATAACATACAAGGACAAGGGTCGAAGAGAGGCTGTTCCACCTGTTAAGATGTTATGGTAATGGGTTCAAACTATCAACGAGTGAAAGCAATGGTACAACATACATAAAGGCAATAAGCGTGGAGTTGTCAACAGAAGAAGTCTTGCGAATTGCAGGAGAACGATTTATCAGGTCCTCTTCCCAAGAAATTGATGTCTCCTCCATGCTTCGTTATCATTTTGATCTTCTACTAGGCCTTTCTGATGAGGAGACTAAAAATGTGGAACTCACACAATGCCTTTTGGCTTGTGCAGAAAACGTAAGCAATCGACAATTTGACGGTTCGGTTAGATTGCTCCAACTCATGGACTCCTTGTCTTCTAATCAGGGAAATCCAGTTCAAGGAGTAGTTTATTATTTCTGTAGAGCCCTTCAAGAGATAATAGATGTACAGTCAGGAAAAATTCCATCCAAAGGGAAGAAGAATTTATTTGATATGATTGATGATACAAGCGTAGCCTTGAGTTCAACTGTGGCGGAATATCCCCAGGCAATTCCCTTCTGTCAAATTATCCATTTTGCAGGAATCCAAATCATTATGGATCATGTGGTGAGTGCAAAAAGGATACACATAATTGATCTTGAAATCAGAAATGGAATTCGTTGGATTCCCTGGATGCAAGGTTTAGTGTCTCGACCTGAATGCCCTCTTGAGCTCCTCAAAATAACTGCAATTACGACTACTTCAAAGCGTTTGATTGAGGATACAGGTCGAAGGTTAATGAGTTTCGCTCAAACCATGAACTTAACCTTTTCTTTTAAGATAGTTTTGGTGCCAGATTTTGTGGATCTTAAGGAAGACCTTTTAGAGCTTGATAATGGAGAAACTGGAGCTGTATACTCTGACTATCTGCTAGGGAGCCTCATTTCAATGCCAAATAGGTTGGATTCTATAATGAGAATGATCAGAAACCTCAATAAATGTGTTCTGGTCGTTGCTGAGGTTGAAGCATATCACAACTCACCAGCTTTTGTTAGTCGTTTTATAGAATAATTTTTCTTCTATGGTGCCTATTTTGACTGCCTTGATGCATGCATGGGAAGGGATAATCCAAATAGAATGTTCATGGAATCCATATATTTTGGTGAAGCAATTAAGAATATTATAGCTACAGAAGGAGTGGAAAGGCTGATTCGAAATGTGAAGCTCGATGTCTGGAGGAATTCTATGCTCGTTTCGGTATGGAGGAGACGGATTTGAGCTCAGCATCCTTGCTCCAGGCAAATCTAGTGGTTACAAGTTTTGCTTGTGCAGAGTATTGCACACTTCATGTTGATCAGAAAAGCTTAATTATTGGGTGGAAGGGTACACCACTTCATTCCCTTTCTTCCTGGGAGTTCATTTCAGTTGGACATAAAGGAGTTGAATAAATCATAATGGTAATAATGATAATGATTCTTGTAGGTAATGCTGACTAAGTAGTAGTTGAACAGAAGTTGAGACAGATTTAACTCAACATCTTGCCTTTATCCTTATAGAAGCTCTTTACTATTTCAGTGCATATTTGATTACTTTGATGCTTGTTCAATGGGCTAATTCAAATAGTACAACTAACATGGTGCAATGATCAGGAACTTCATGGCAACAATTTCATTACTGTTCTCTTCTACCACAGTTTAATTTTCTGGAAAAAAAAACTTAAAAAACTTAACTGATTAAAATGTGGATGGACAAGCAAATTCAAGCAAGCTTATATAAAGTGTACATCCCTTACCTTTTGCCAATATTCATTCTGAAATAGTTCTCAAACTATCAAATTTTGTTGGTTTATATCATCTAAAATGACAATATTCAATTAGAAACTTTTTTCAAGATGAGATTTTATGAGTTCCTTACACTTCGTGCAGCTTGAAGCATCATATTTCCATCCATTATATTCCTATATTCTGTATTCATACTACTATGTTCTGATAATGGAATCCATCAGCATGGCCTGAAGGGGGAAGACTTATCTTTCTCCCATTATGAGGAGCAAGAACAGCATGAACAATCATTCTTGGATTATGCACACTTTGATGACTTTAATGGCTCTTCAAACAGGTTTCAGGGAAATCAGAAAGCTTAGTGAGAACCAAGATGGAACTGAGGAAGTTCAATCCAAGAAACAAAATCCATAATTGTTTCTTCAGGATATTTTCAAAAGATTAAAGAGGAAAATAATAACCGAGTCAGCCTAAGATATTGACATGGAGGAGATAAGTCTACAGTTCTAGATCGTTTGGAGCGTCAAAATCCAAACACAAGTGCTTTACGTTAAGAAATAGAAATTAAGTTTTCAAATGAGTTGCAGACAAATAATATATCAAAAAAATATTGATTTACGAAGTTAATCAGACTTATTCAATTGTACCTATTTTTCAAGCCGAAATCCTTTATTTTGAGCTTCAACGGGCCACTTAAAGTTTTCAGCAAAATTTGATCTTTTTTGCTTCCTATTTAGATTAAATTTTGTTTCCTTGTGGTTTTGGGGTTTTCACCAGCCATTTTTAAAAGAAAAAAAAAGTTGCAAACTGTTGCTTCATCAGACGATTCAGATCTACAAGAACATATGCTAGAGCTAGATGTCCAGGAAACAGTACCTCTATAATGGGAGCATAGACAAAGAAGCCTGATTATACCACCAAATATATCTTATGATTTCTTTTTTCCATTTTCTGTTTCATTTTTCAAGTGAAAACATATTAATATGCAGACCAAACACGCATAAACAAGATAAAATGCTAAGATTACACACAAATTGCTCAGAGTGAGCTGACATTCCATATAACGAAAAACACTACAGGAAACTAATGAGAACTAGATTATGGAACTGCCTCAGAGGGAAGGATTCATCACTTTCTTCATGACATCACGTGCCTTGCACATGGCCTCCAGTGGCTCAGCCTTGGGAAGGGTTAGCCCAATCCCTTCAGACATGTCAATTTCCTGGTCACTGACCCTTTGCCATTCAAAGCACTGAACCATAGACCCTAAAGCCAATCCTACAACCCGGTTGGCTAAACCCATCCCAGGACATGACCTTCTCCCTAATCCAAAAGGCAACAACTTGTAGGCCTCATCAGGACCTTGTCCAGCACCACTCTCAAACCTTTCAGGTTTAAACCTAACTGCATCTTCCCATAGTTCAGGGTCTCTTTGTATAGCCCATACATTAACAAATAGCATTGTATTGGGTTCAACATGGTATCCTCCAACACTACATTCTTGAGATGATAAATGCGGAAGAAGCAGTGGAGCTGGGGGATGTAATCTGAGGGTTTCTGTGACGATGTTCTGAAGATATGGCAACCTGGGAATATCTGATTCATCTATCAACCTTTCTTGACCAATTTGAATGTCCAACTCAGTTTTGGCCTTCTCTAATACTTGTAGGTGATTAAGGAGATTTGATAATGCCCATTCTAATGTAACAGCCGATGTCTCAGCACCGGCAAACACAATATCCTGTGCAATTAAGAATAATAATATTTATCCACTAATTAACCAAAAAAAAAATAATATTCAGATATTAGCATATTGGATGCTTTGAATAGTTCTCCAAGCATAATAAAAAGGACACATAAGTTTATGTATTTACATTAGAAATTTCTCAAAAGAAAAATGAAAAGAAATGAAATTTAACCAATGACTAATGATACCTTAGCTCAAAAAAAAAAAAAAAAAAAAAAAAAACTAATGATACCGTAGAGTTGGGTTAATTAGTGGTTGATAGTATTTTATTTTTTAAAATTCGGTATGTTGGACTAATATATAAAAATGAATATCATAGAAATCTACAATGGTGTACTGTTTTTCTTAGTCAAACAATGATTAGAGGTGCCGACAGAGTTGGATGGGACAGATTGGATTAAGGTTATTTTTAAATTGTCAAATTTTGGATCTCAAACGGGTCAAAGTTTGTTTTGTTTTGTTTTTTTTTTTTTTTTTTGATTTGGGCGGGTCAATTCAAGCTTTGGGATTAAAATATATAAATAAATTATAAATATTTTTAATAATTAAATTAGATAAAACTAAGATTCATAGTTCAACTCCACATTTTTATAGTTTCCATTCATATTCATTTTCCATTTTTTTTTAAATTTAAAAATTAAGCCTAGTTTTGTCATATTTTAGTTAATCCGTCACCCTTCTTCTATTTGATTTTGGTCTCAAAGTTTACTCAAAGCAGTTAAAAAGATATGAACACACACAAGCATATATTAATCCAAATCAATAGAATGCTATAGCGAATAGGCTTATCACTAACCAGAATTAAGCCCTTGATAACTTCATCTGCATAATACTCTGGTTGTGATTCTTTCAAAGAAAGCAGATGGCCGATCATGGTATTCCTCCTCCCAGAACTACCTTTATCATCGTCATCGCCACCACCACCTTGATGTTCATCAATAAGACCTTGCAATAACTCATCAGTTCTTTTACCAATTCTCTTCACTCTCTTCAGAAACCCCTGGTAATCAAACCACTGTAACATAGGCAAGAAATCTCCCAGATATGAGGCTCCTGCGTATTCAAAAATCTCTGATATCAGCTCTTTAAATTGCTCGGCCTCATCCTTTCTGGTTACATCCTCGCCATAATACCGCTTCCCAGCAACCATTCGCATGATTATATTGAACGTTAGCTCCATGAACATTGGTTTCAACTCTACCTTGGCAAAATCTTTGCTGGAAACTCTGTACAGTTTGCTCAACAAAATCTTGACTTCATCCCTCCTGATGCCTAATAACACGTTGAGGCGATTCGATGAGAAAACATCAAGCGTGCTTATGCGGCGGAGGTTGCGCCAGTGGTCACCGTATGCGGCTGTCGCGATGGTGGTGCAGTTGTAGGATACATACTTGTGCATGGTTAAGTTAGGGCGGTTGGCGAAAACAATGTCATTTTTCGTGAAGCATTCTTCGACCGCAGAAGGTGATGAGACAACTATTGCAGGGCGGGAACCGAATTGGAGAGAGATGATTGGACCATATTTTTGCGAAAGACTATGGAAGCATCGATGGAGGGGGAGCTTGAGGAGATGGAGATGACCTATAATTGGAAGAGCACGTGGGGCTGGTGGGAGGTTTACGTGTTGTGTTCTTGTTTGTGACCAAAATTTTAAGGCAATAATAAGGAGAAATAATGGAAGTGCCAAAAGTAAACAAAAAATTGTACCCTCCATGTTTGTTTCTTATTCTTATAAAAATACACAGAAAAACTTCAATTTATAGACTTATTGGCAGAGTTTTGGGATTCTCTATATATGGTAATTTTTTGCTCAATTGGGTAGTTGAACATTTTTGTTTTCAAACATTGTATGCTAGTCAATGCAATTAAATGTATTAGAGAAATTATGGGTTTTTTTTGTTTTTCTTTTGATATATACATCAAAGAATTTCCCATAAATATATTTTGACGAAAGTGAAGTATACTACAAGAAACCGCTAAAAACGTAAATCAACTTTTAAGATTTTCAAGTAGTCAATATATATTTTATTTTGTTTTTAAAAAGAGCATCCTTATTAAATAATTTCTCTCTATCTTTGTTCTTTTGATTCTAATAATCTAACCTTTGCTTTTGCAACACGACTAATTGGCTTGACGTAGTAGTCACCTTCAATTGGGACGTTGTCCAAGGTTTTAAATAGTCAGTTCTTCTCCTATTAGATTTTTCCTCCTGTCTTGTTTTAATCTTTACATATTTTAATGTTTCGTGGGAAAATGGATAAAAATTATTCCCTTTTTTCGGCTAAAGTTGCTGCTGAAATTTAATGGAGGACTAGAACATGGAGATAAAAACTAAAGAAATAAAAAGAGAGAGGTTGATGTGACTAAGTCCGTTGGCACATGTTTCCGGAGATACAAAATTTGTAAAATTTTCATGTTTTATATCACATTGATTTGAGACCACCCATATGTCAGATTGAATGAATTTAGATAGAACAAATTTTGAAATGAATTAATTTTTATTATATTTTTAAGATTGGTTTAGAGTGGCTCATTTTGAATGATGAGTCAGGTTAGATAATTAGGTTAAAGAGTAGAAAGATATTTAAGTTATTTTTTAAATTTCAAATTAGTATAAATCAATATTAATTTTGATGTGTAAGAAATAAAATATGTCATTTTAATTTTTAAAATAATTTAAATTGATTTAATTGAATCAACTAACGAATCGGATCAAGATTAAATCAATTTGAATTGACTCACAAATTAAGATATGTCATATTTAAGTCTACTTTACTTTTCAATTAAATTGAATTATTTTTTTATCGGATTTGAATTAAATAAGAAATTTACCACTTTGATATTAACATTATTTGAACTACTCTAACAAAAGAAGAAGTGAAAAGTTAGTTTCAAACATACTCTGTCAAATAGAGCCAAATACGGCAAACAGAAATAAACAAGTTCAGCGTATTCAAATAAACTAAAGATGTTCATCTAGAACCAAGCATAACTCTCAAATGTTCACTTTCTATATATGAACCCAGTTCAACTACAATTATCGGAAATAGACATGTCACCATCATTGGCACAATTAACAGACTTAATATGTCCATCTTTCCATAATAGGTATATGAACAAGTAGGAACCTAACGCTGGGGTGATAAAAGAGTTTGGTTGGATAGGAACTTCAAGTTGAATCACTTCTGAATTATATATATATATTTTTTTGGTATATTCGGATAGAGTGGCCACAATAACAAATGGGTTAGATTATTGAGTAAAAAAAAATTTGAGTTGGATCAGTAATAATTTTTTATTTTTTAAAATAAAGTTTAGATATTTTTAATAATTTAAATAAGATTAATTTAAGTTAACTGTTTAGTTAGATCGGATTTACCAGTGCGTTTGATTTAGCATTTTAAAGTCAACATTGAGCATTTAGATCAGAAAATGCTTAAAATGGGTGTTTGATAGAAAAAATAGGAGAACTATTTATGTGGCCATTTCAACGCTAACGTTTTAAATATTGTTTGTAATTCCAAACTTTAACAAAACTAAGATTTGAGCTTTTATAAGCAATAACATTAATTTTTAAGGGTAATTACAAATAAACCAATTACAAGATAATTAGATGTTTTATTATAGCAAACTTTTTGAAACTTTATTCTAAAAAAAAATATTGAAACTCAATGATTCTTTTCTCCAATTTTATTGTATGATTCCTTAGTAATCTTTTTTCTCTTGAATCTAAATATGTGAAAACTCATTGAAAATTGACAAACCTTCTCTTGTCATCAGCTATCGTCATAACATTATCTGGTTTCACTTCATACAAAGTACAAAATATATTTGCTTGATTATGTATTTCAATTTTTTCACTAAAAATTAAAAGAATAACCATTTAAAACTGTTATGTGTATTGGATAGTTGCTCAATAAACCTTACAGAACAATAACTGATAGTGGATACAACTATAATCAATTACAATTTTTATTAGTTCCTAATGAAAGAAGAATGATATGAAACTAATAAGTAGGTTTATTTTTTTCCAGTCAAGTGGTTTCATTTATGCGTACCACAACATGCATGGAGATGATAAAATAGAGAATAAAAAAATGGAAGAAGAATGGTATGAATATGAAACTATTAAGTAGTTGTTGGCTACATTTCAAGCAATTCTGTGTTGAAAGAGCTTAAAATTCGCATGTCCCATAAACATGTCCAACTCCCTAATTTGGCAACTAATAATTTCAAGTGGATATAATTATATACATAAAATTTAAAATGAGGATCCATCACACTTTCAATACATATATAAAATGTATCCTAAAGTGTTTCTCAAGCTATGCAACATTATTAAAAAAAAAAAAAAAACACTCTTATAGGTTACTAGATTTATTTGTATGGAAGAAATACTTTAACTTTCTACTTAGTGTTGGTCAAAATTCTAGATATTGCTTAGTTTGTAAAACATTTGGTTAGTCACCGTTCACCACTAACTAAAATTTCAACAAGATTGTGAGAGCGTTAAATAGAATTGCACAGGATATGGTGATTAAACCAAGTTCCTCAGTCCAAAAAAAAAAGAAAGTATAAGACTATCTTACTTTAAAATATATTGTCGTTTTTATTTTTATAGTATTATATTATTATTACGACTACTGTAACTTTTCTATTATTATTTGTCACTATTCTAATTGTTTATTTATTTATATTATTTTAGAATTGCAATGGAGCTAATGATGGTACTCATATTGCAGTAATAGTACACAAGCAACTATCATAATTGACATAGGATAATTTCACAAAATGCTTTTGCAACT
Source organism: Omphalea diandra (assembly GCA_949677035.1). Classification (NCBI taxonomy): domain Eukaryota; kingdom Viridiplantae; phylum Streptophyta; class Magnoliopsida; order Malpighiales; family Euphorbiaceae; genus Omphalea; species Omphalea diandra. Next base: position 44,693 of record CATIWR010354041.1, read on the forward strand.
TGTAACTTTGATTTGGAATAATGTATATGCTTAGTGACTGGAAGGATATGCACATAATTCAAAGCGTAAATGATGCTCTATGGTGGAGTAATTAACTTAGAGTGCCACAAGATATTTCTTTTTCTTTTTTCACTTATTTGTTATTTTAATTTATTTACACTTTTTTATATATTTTTAAATTTTTTATTTAACATATTATTTAGTGTATATGTTAGGTAAATATTTATTTGGTAGAACTATAAATTCTTAAATCCCCTTCAGTTTTTAGCTCCTTTTTTAAGGTATCTGCTATCATTTTCAATATTTTTATACTGAAAATCGTTATCTTGAAAATATAAATGAGTTATTCAAATTTCATCATACTTGCAATTGAAAGATTGTTTGATATATTTAAATTACAATTTATAATTTCTAAAATAGCTTCTTCATTTTCATAGAACACACAAGCGAAGTTAGTGTTAGCTTGTGTATAGTTGCACAATCTTTTTCGAAAGGAGTGTGGTTTGGATGAATTTCTAATTCATCTAAATAATGAAACTTTATTACCTTCACCTATATCAACTAATGAAGAAGAGTACTTAGAACAGTTTATGAGACTCAAAAGCAATAAAAAGATACTGCTAATAAGGGAGTGAGGAGTGCAAAACAAAGCTTCTACCCAAATTCAACAAAAAATAATCATGCCATGGATTGAAAATTAGAAGAAAGCCAATTACTGAGAGAATGATGAGTGCAAAACAAAGCGTTAAGCACGGAAGGAGGAGGAAATAGATGATGCAATGAGAAAGAGAAGGGCAAAGCAATGCAATATGAGAAGAGCATTGACAATTATGACTATAACTATGATTACAACTTTAGTTTGTGTCATTCAATTTGAACTCATCAAGTATCCACCACCATAATTATTATTAGATACCCAACTAATATCTTGCCTCATTTTGTTGATTCCTCAACATAAGTTTGATTTAGGTGAAATTGAGTTTCTTGATAACCAGACGATAATAATGATGACAATGACAACAATAACAAAAAATGCTTGATTTGAGCTTAAATAACCATACGAGTACTCTTTTGTTCCCCAATGAAACTCATTTAGATGGGAAGTGATTTTTCAAAGTTATCATAAGGGAATGGATTAGTGATTGTTAGACTAGGTTATTCAAACATAAGTCAAAACTCTCTTTTGATCTTGACAATATAAATTGAAAGTTCTAATGTCAATTTTAAGTGTCGTTTTTACAGTTTATAAGAGTTATCTTCATTGAAATTCAAAATCTCCAACGTTGTAAAGTTCATTCAAATTCGAGATGGGTATATTCTAAATCGCTACCGCGAATCAGTCATAAAGATGGATGAAGCTACGCCAGAGGAATTCACGGACACTTTCGCAGCCGCGACTTAGCCTAAGAAAAGTAAGCTTAAGTCATAGAGGAATTTGCGGTGGTGTGTTGCGTTGGGTTCGCGACTACGACTTTCATAGTTGTTGAACTAGGATAATCAATCCTAGGTTTAAAACCTCTTTTGATCTTGACAAAGTAGATTGATCATCACTAATGTCTCAAATAAGTGTTATTATTGCAGAATTGAATCAATCCCTCAAAGAGAAACGAAGAAGTTGATGAACTCCAAAGTAGCATGAAAATAGCGACCGCAACTTACTAATTCGCGACCACGATTCATGTTATGACATGCTGAAAATCTAGCAAGCGAAATCGCAGTGTCATTCTTGGCCGCGATCCCTGAGAAGAGAAAGGGCAAGTTGTCACAGATGAATTCACGGTAGAAATCTCGGCTGAGTCGCGACCGCGAATTTCAAAGAAATTCAAGAGGGAAGCAAGTCCACAACCACAGCCTGACAAGTGTCCAATGAGACAGTTGGAAGTCAAAAATCCTAAAGGCATCTTGCTAATAGCGACCGCGATTCTTGTGGAAGAAAGTTACCAATTTGGCAGTTGAATTCGCGGTGTCTGTCGCGCCCTGTGCAAGAAAATCTCGCGACCGCGACTTCTAAAAGTAGGTAAAGGACAATGGCTATATTTTTCGTGTAAACAAATAAGAAGATGCCACGTGGACTAGCCGTTAGAAACAAACGGGGTTTCTCTTGAAGTTTTTGGATTTCGCGACCGCGAAAGCTTGTAGCGACCGCGATTTCATCCTGACAAGCATTAAATGCAGAATCTGTCA
>CATIWR010354052.1:0-15140 GCA_949677035.1 Omphalea diandra
CACAAACTTGAAAAAACTTTCCCCCAATATAGAGGAGAGTTGTATTTTAACTTGTTAATAAGTATATTTGGTTGGCATTGGAAATGAGTGTCTAAATCCAAGTAATCTACTTTAATCTTGTTTTGAAATATTAACTAAAAATTACATTTAAAAAAAATATGAATATTAACTAAAAATTACATTTAAAAAAAAATGTATTATTTCAACAAAAAAATTAATTTATTCAAATATATAAAAATATCATAAACATAGAATTTTTTGTGATCAAATTAAATAAGAAAATAAAATCTTATTCAAAAAGTTGGATAGAATTTGCCATATAAATAAAGTTGTGTAATAGGGAAGATAAAAGATTAAACTATTTATTTTAATTTATTTTCTTTGTTTAGAAAATAGATCAAACACTATAAGTAAATCAAGGATAACTTCTTGTTATCTTTAAATATTCTTCTCCTTTCTTAATTTTTTAGAGCAATTTTTCCTTTTCTTAACTATTAATTGCAAGCCTTCTTTTCTCAAATAATTATGTCAAGCATTTTTGTAATTCATCTTTTTATAAGAAAAAAAAAATATAAGACTATTTAAAGTGGATTCTAAAATTCGAATTTTATTAATATAATTTTTTTCTAACACAAAAAAAATCAAATATTCACCCATTGGGGTCACTTGTTTCATTAGGAAAAAAAAAACACTAATCCAATTTCAATTGCACTTGATTTCATAATAAACTAAGCCTAAATAGGTCATTTTCATCAATCACAACAAGATTACTGCTCTTATATATAATAGAAACAATAATTAATCCCTTAGTCATCAAATAGATATAGATTTTCCAATAAATTTCATGGCCTAGATTCACCCTGGAATAAACCAATCTTTATTTAGATGAGTTGGTGCAACCATAACCACAAATTTGTTTAATATAGACTAATCAATGATTAAACAGTCAATGAACCATAATTAAACATTGTAAAACAGCAAAACGAACTCCTAAAAAAATAATAATAAACAATCAACGATTCAAAGTTGCTACTCCACATTATTTTTTTCAATGGAGTCTTATCTTGCTTGGTTTGTGCCTAACTTTGATGAAGACGACATTTTTTTATTAATCGAAAAGGAAATTGGAAGTCTAATAGATAATAATTGCTGACGTTCATATTGCCGACTTTGGAGAAGAGAAGAAAGCACAGTTACGTCAACTTCAGCTTATTATACGTACAAAAAGAAAATTCAAACCTATATGAAATAATTTGCTGCACTGTTTGAGGATTTTAGATTGGCTAACGATGACATCAAGTGAAATTTCTAGGGAAGGGTCTCAAACTTTGTTCACATTTTTTTTAATATATATATATATATAATTTTATTTTATTTTTAATGAGAGTTTTAATTCCTGTAGAAACTTTATATTACAATTTCATATCATTTGATGATATTATCGACAGTGTTAAAGAATATATCAAAAAATATCAATATTAAAAGAACTCTAAAAAAATCAATTAATAGGTAATAAAATTTTACTTTATTTATATTATTTAATGTAATCATACTGTATATACAAAATAAACATATATAATAGCTTTTATTTATTATTATATATTTATAATAATTTTAAGTTTTAATTATGATTTTGAAGATATTTTGAGAATATATGTTGCAATAAAGTCAACATATGCTGCAGAAAAAATGGTAAAAATTCCCCGGTGAGAAAAATCATTATAATGTAAAGTAATGTTTTCTATTTTTAATTGGTATCTTAGTCTAGTGATAAGATGAGACTATCTAGGAAAAGATATCATGGTTTGAATACCATCAATGCAATCTCTCCTCTTCATACTCAAAAAAAAAAAAAAGTCTATCTCTTAATACTTTTAATTTTAAAAATATTATATTTTTATAATTTATTCTAACTTTCTTTTTAAATGAAACATAGATTGAAGAATTTCTTAATAAAAATATTTGGAGATCTTATTAACAATGAAAGTAAAATGTTTGAAGACCTATTAAATAATGCTAAAGGAAAAACAACAATTGCATTGCCAAATATCGGAGTTTCTATATTTAATGTTAAGTGTTTTTATTTATATTTATTATCATCTCAAATATTAATCATTCTTATCATTATTTGTTGGTATTATATATAATGTCGAATTGTTTATTATTTCAACCTCTACAATTGAAATAAATTCATTTTTGTTAGAAAAAAATGGACGTCAAAAAAAGATAATTGGAAAATCCTAAGGGAGAGAGTCCATTTCTTACCACCTTAATATGATATTTCGATAGAATAAAAAACTAGACAATATTTTCCATTGGCATAACGGGTCTAATCCTAAATAAAACTATGTAGACACTTTGAGGAAAGTGAACCAAGAGAAAGAGTAAGAATTATAGGTACCGAGAGAGAGATGAGGGATCGCAATGTGATAAGAAAGCTCAAAAGCAATGATACGAGGATAATATAGAAGATAAGAGGTCGAGAGCCTCAAAGAAGGATAAAGGACCATATTCACACATTAGCTCATTTAGGCATATTAAAGACAAACCAATAGCCAACTCTCACATCGCTCAAGCCTAAATAAAAGACATAATTAACAAGTTAACAACATATATGAATAAAGACAAAGAGCTAAAGAAGACCTTCTAAACATAATTAACAAGTTAAAATCAGCTTCTCAAACTCACTAAAAACGCTCTAAAGATGCTCACAAACTTGATGTTAATGGCAAAAAAAGTATATTAGATAAGATGATGAATAGGTTGAAAATAAGGAAAGCTAGCCCCAATCAGAAGTGAAAAAGTCAAGAAAGATAAAACAAAAAGATGAAGGAGGCGTCCTTAAAAGGAAAGCCCTTGAGACGACCCAACATGGAGGACTTCAACTCTTTTAAATGCTACTTAAAGTGAGGTGTTTACCGTTATAAGGCGTACTTGAAATAATAGAATGAAACGAGGTCAAAACTTGAAAAGAGGGATCCTTCAAAATACTTTTAATATCATAAGACCTAAGAGCGCAACATGAATGAATTCCCAGTTGATCTATGAGATTGAGGCACTCATGAAAGGCACCTCAGTCACTTGGTAATATGATTAGGTCAGGATGATCAAAGAAGTGCACAACTAATTCGACATTAGGAAAGACCGAGTAGGCAAAATTAAAATATTTTGCTAGTAAATGATGATGGTACTGGAAATAGTGTGATATTCTATTTGAAGTAATAGCATCTAGTAGGAGGAGTGCATGTCCATAATCTTTTATATCTATAATAACAAACAAACCAAAGAAAATCATATTGTCCAAATCCAGATTTAGTTTAGAATAAGTCTTCAAGGAGTGAGCTGTTATTCTAAACCAAATCTGGATAATTACAGTTTAATGCTTAAATCTACTATTTCTAAATTTCAAGAATATCATAAACCAAATCTGTTGTTCTTAAAATTCAATGCCCAGGTCTCGTTATAAATATATATTCATTCATCTATTTCAAATATTAATTTCTCAACAACTTAAATAGAATACCATGATCAATAACAAACATTTAGTTTCTAAATAATAGAACAAAGGAGATAGATCTGGGTGCTGCCATGGCTAAAGCTAAAAGGGAAAAATTCAATCAATGATGACTTGAATGGGGATCAGGGAAGGCTAAATTCATGATAATTAAAAGAATAATGGGGTTATGGTGTTAGTTGTCATCATCTTCAGTTTGTTGTTAGTCTGTCACTTTATCTTCTGTAGACTCAAGAAAATCCGAAGTAAAACTTCATCATTTTCATCATCAAGGCCTTTTTCTTTCTTTTTCAGAAGCCATCATTTTACCTCTGCGACTAAAGAACATGAGTCTAATTAGTACTGACCTGCACATTGTGGGGCGGAGGAGGAGAGTTGTAAATTATGAATTTTATTTTTATTGCTACTGTTGATTGATAATGAGAAGATGAAAAGTTTTTAGATATAAAAACTGATTTTCTTTGGAGGAGAAGTGAAGGAGGAAGGTTTGGTAAAAGAAAGACCATATTTCCTTCTTCAAATTAGGTTATTGATTTTTTATTTGAAATTGTATTTGAATTGATCTTTCAGGAGAGGCATAAAATCGTGTTCATGATATTTGAATTGATTGTATTCTTCTTCTTCTTTGGAGAGAGAGAGAGAGAGTGAGCTTTTTTTTTTTTTTTAATGTTACTTTAAGCAATGGGAGAGAAGAGTGAATAACATGGTCTCTCCATTGATAAAATAAGGGTTCATTGGACTAATTAAATAAGATCAAGGATTTAATTGACTCAAAAAAATTAATTCAAATTTATAAGATTCTTTTGCAAAAATTTGAGGTCCAAATAGGCATTTAATCTCTGAGTTTTATTGTAGAAAAAGCTGTTTTATAGTGCCCAGTGATGTGTTTAGAGAAACGGCGCTTTAATAATTAGATTCACACGCCTTAGGACAACTGTAGAATATTTTACATCTATTATATATATTACTATCTTTTAGACAACCTTAACTCATCATTCTACTAGGGTAATGGTTTATTTTATATTCCAATTTCAAATAAAAAAATTATTGTTGTTTTTATGTTCTTAAAAAAAATTTAAGGAACTAATAAATATTGTCAATTACACAATAAAAATAGTACTATTTTTTTTTCTATAAATTCTTTGTATAATAAGTTCATGATTATAAACATGTAGCTTTTTAATGAACATACCTTGCATTCGTTCTTTAAACAATAACTTTTTTGTCGGCTCAATTTTTGCAAGCTCATCTTAAAAATAGATGCTAGCCCAAGATAGTTTAATCGTATTTTACTTTTTTTTTAGTTTTTAAGAATATTAAACATTTTTTATTGTCTCTTACAAGTAAATTTATTTAAATTTTTATTAATTTTAAATTTATTGTTATTTGGTATAATTTTTTGTTTTAAAAGCTTCCAATAATTTTTTTTTAAGCTGTGTGGTATGGCTTGTGATGTCAATAAAGCAATACGAGTTAGTAGTTAGTGTTAATAAAAAAGTAAATAGTTCTAACAAGTATCCCTATTAAAGGGAACTCACCACGTTTGGTGGGGTTTGAACTAGGAATGATAGGAAAAAAATTTTCTGTCTTTGCCTCCACAAGGATTCCCCACAAGGCAAATTTTTTTATTGTTTTTAAATTATTTTTTGAAAAATATAATCTATTAAATTATAAAATAAAAATATTTTATACTGTAAACTAATAAATATATAAAAACATATAATTATATACATAAAAATTTACATATACATCTAATAAATATAAAATTTATAAAATTATATTTAATTTTTCAAGCCCATGGGAATGCGCTTTGGGGTCCCTATGAGGACCTGCGGGGTGAGAGGTGTAGTCCCATCTTCACTCTATGGGAGAAAAAGGCTGGAGATTCCTCTCCCCCTTAGGGTAGATCTTTGTAGAAAGCGAATAATCACTTTTCTATTGTCATCCCTAATTTGAATCTGTGTCCTTAGAATTGTGGAACATCACACCAGTTACTCGACTAATGATCTCTTGCTAAAGCTTCCAATAATTTTAAGCAAACACATTTTTAGAAGTTGAACATCTGTTATTTAATTGATGCAAATTACTATTCATCAACCTCTGACATGTGAATTTGTTATATATTTACTATTAGTTATATGTTATAGGCCAATACTTGTAATAGATATTTTCTTGATAATATCTTGATTACAATTTTATTAAAAACCTTTTTTATTTACAGTTAAATGATAAATTTTATTAATAGTTAATTTTACTTGATGTCATCAAGTATGTGACTTGATAACAAAACTTTTAGGAGTAAAGAATTCTATTATAAACTGTCTTTAGTCAATCATTACTGTTGAGATAATAATGAATGAAGACTAGTATGCGTTTTGATTGATGAATATTTTAATAGTCATGAATATGTGATATGAAGTCAAATATATAGATATATGTTTAAGAAACATTGTATTGGGTCAACCCACTATGAGAATACTACATAAATTAATAGTTATAAGTGAATCTCAAACAATAGTATTAACTTAATTCTTTGACCCGAAAATCACCATAGATTCTAATATGACCAAATTCATTTTTGATATAATCCAACATTATTCTTAATCGGATAATTATATAGACTAATATTCAACATAAAGTAAATCATACAAAGAAATTTGAGTGATTAAGAAATAATTTTTCCCTTTTATATTTGTGAGAAATATATTTCTAGGTCACCCGATAAGTTAGATTTAAAAGTTATATTCTAAACTGTCTCTAATTAACCATTATTGTTGGGATAATAATGAAATAAGACTAGCATGTGTTTTAATTGATAACTATGTTTTACTAGTTATAAGTATGTGATATGAAGTCAAACACATAAAATACATGTTTAAGAAACATTGTATAGGGTTGACTCGCTATGAAAATACTATATGGATTAATAGTCATAAGTGATTCTTATGCAATAGTTTTAACTTAGTCATCTGATTTGAAAATTATCGTAGATTCCAATATGATGAACTTCATATTTTGATATAGTCCAACATTATTTTTAACTGGATGATCAGACAAACTAATATTGGATATAAAGTAAATCATATAGAGAAATATGAGTGACTGAGAAAGAATTTTTTATATATGTATTTATGAAAAATATATCTTTAGTTCTCTTGATAAGTTAGACTAAAGAGATTGCATGTCCATGCAGTAATAAATTGATAAAAGTTATTAATGTCATTTTATATCAATCTACTTAGAGATTGAGAAACAATTGAATTATATAAGAATGACATGGTCTATGTCTTATATTTAATTAAGATACAATTTGACAGAATGATTATAATACTATTTGTGAAACAGGTTAGGCTGAACTATTGACTTTCACATAATTTGGATACTCATAAAGTCTTGTTAGAGACCACTTATATCTTGTGAACCAAAATAGGTTTTGGGTTGCGACCAATATTATCTGAATTTATAGAGTCACACACTTAGAATATATCTAAAGCAAAATTGGGTTTACTATACTCTCTATTTATAATTACAATAATTAGAGATATTATCTAAATTATTAGATATCTATTTCGTTTTAAAAGGTTAAAATGAAATAAGATATTATTTTTAACTGTATATTTTAAGATACATAATTGATATAAAATATCTTAATAGTTAAAATATATATGTATGTTTTAGGTTTTTTAAAAACATACAGTGCATGCACGTTTTTTAAATGTTTTGAGAGAGAAAACTGTAGTGCTAGCACACAACCAGTTTTTGAAAAAAATATTTTCATGTGAAAACCTGCCGAGGGTGGTTATCTTTTAGTGACATCTTGATCCAACTTCAAACTCGAGATAGAGTGTTATAGGTAAAAACTTCATTTTAGCCTTTCAATAGATCTGCGATCTCGTATTTGAATTAGTAAGATTCATATTCTTTTCTTTTAATTTAATCAAATCACATAAATTTTTTATGAGATACTTTTGTAGAAATTTTGTATTTTTCCGTTGCCTTTGTTTTACAAAACTCAACATTTACTCCATAAAACTATAGAGCACTTAATTATTTAATTGTCAACTAATCAAATCTACCAAATGCTAAAATTCTTGTGCAATTCATGTAATTCTCAATATAGAATTTACAATTTTGACTATAATGTTTTAAAAAAACTTAATACAACTTTTTTGAAAGTAAATTTTGATACAATGTGAAATTGAACATCAAAATTATTGAAATATTCGGGTAAATATCAGAATTAGAATTGAATATTAATTAAAATTTAAATTAATTTCACAATTTATCATTTTTAATTTTAAATGAAAAAGATAAATTAATTTAACTGTAAGATAAGACTTAAGTTTTACAAAAATAATATTAATTTAAAAATAGAATCAAAATCTGAATATCACTATAAAATTTCTTCTAAGCTGGGAAAGTTATCTCGCAATAATTATACCTCTGATTCATTTATCCTTAGGTGCCTACAAAATGAAAATCATCAAACAATTTAGGGTATGTTTGGATGAGGTGTTTATAATGGAATGAAATGGATTGGATTGGTTTAGAAAAAAATTTTATGTTTGGGTTGGAGGGAATGGAATGGAATGGAATGGAATGGAATGGAAGAGTTTGAAAGGGTTTGGTAAACCCTCCAAACTCTTCCAAACCATTAAAATGCAAACACAGTGTTTGCATGGGTTTGGAAAAATTAGGCACCAAAATTACATATGTGCCCTTAATTTAATATCATTTTGTCTTTTTCCCCGAATCCATAATATAAAAATTATAAAAAGTTAATTGTTCACATTTTTTGTGAATAAAAATAAAATATAATTTTTGAATAATAACAATAAATTTCTATTTTAATATTAAAAATTTGATGAATAAAAAAATAAAAGAAAATTATATTTGAATGTCACAACATAAAAATTATAAAAAATTAATTGTTCACATTTTTTTTGAATAAAAATAAAATATAATTTTTGAATAATAATAATAAAATTTTATTTTAATATTAAAAATTTGATAAATAAAAAAATAAAAGAAAATTATATTTGAATGTATAAGGGTATTTTTGTCAATTTTAAGTTAACCTTCCATTCCATTTCAGTGCAAACAAACATAATTAATTTCAAACCATTCTTTTTCATTCCTACCATTCCAAACATAAATATAATTTAACACTTTCTTTCCAAATCATTCTATTCCATTAATAATCCTTTCATTCCATTATAAACACTTCATTCAAAGACACTGTTAAGTTTGTGCTTGGTTAATGGTTGCTATTACATTAACTAATTATTAGTATTTTCCCCTCAATTTTGCTTTAATTAATTTACAACCACTGACGGCATCCCACTTCAGAAAATCCTGAAGAAAACGTTGTCCTTTTACAGTCATCTTCAATGAGCCACCAAAGAAAAATCCACCCCATAATTTCCCTAGGTGACTATCATTCTTTTGGTGAAAATTATCACGATAATGTCCATTATTGTCGGTTTATACGTATTAGCATGCCTTCTATGCAAGCGTACAAGCGAACAGTAAAATTTTTTGTCGTTGCGTGCCAGTTTTTCCCTCTTTTGGTTGTTTATAAAATGAAGGCATAGGTATCAAGAATATGAGACTGGGGGGATGAAACTATAACCTCTATCTTATATTCTAGTTTGATTTCTGTTCCTGGTTTATTGGGTTTCTATCAAATCTTGATCTCTTTGGCTCGATCTTCATATTTGCCATACTGGGTCTTAAAAAATTGTGCCTTCATATTGGGTTAAAACCACAGATATTTGGAGACTTGGATTTGGTTTGTTTCTTTGATTTGATCTTTAAAATACCAGCTTTTGATTGTTTGTCATTTATTTTCAATTATTTATTGAAGATTTAATTGGTTATAAGCTGAATTGTGATTTCATAATCGCTTTTATAATTTTCATTTCATAATTGCTTAATTTTGGTAGAGAGTGTCTAGAAGTCGATTGTTTGAGCTGTTGGAGGTTTATCAATCTTCTGTCTTGCTGCCAAGAAACTCGTTGTAGAATAAAATTGTTGAGTTCAAATTCGATTTTAATCAGATTTTAAAGGTTAGTATTATTGAATATATAATTTTATTAAATTTCTTTTTCCAAACCTATTAATGGTATAATTAATTATGAAGCCTTTTGTTTTATGAATTACAGATATTCTGGTTGTACACAATAGGAAGCTAGCTGCTTTGTATATTTTGCATAAAAAATTTTTTTAATCTTTATTTGGAGAAGTTTTAAGACAATAAAAGATGACAATTGGAAATCAAGCGCCAAGGAAGGAGAGAAAGTCAAGGAGGAGCAGTCCTGTCAATGAGAATGCTCCCTTATTGCCCAAAAAGCAAGAGGAAGATGTTGGTTTTGATGAGTTTGATGGAGCTTCCTTTTCTGGAGCAGTGTTCAACTTATCAACTACCATAGTGGGTGCTGGAATCATGGCGTTGCCTGCTACCATGAAAGTCTTAGGCCTTGTCCTTGGGGTTGCCTTGATCATCTTTATGGCTTTCTTGACAGAGGCTTCAATCGATCTTTTGCTTAGGTTTAGCAGGGCTGGGAAGTGTGCTTCATATGGAGGACTTATGGGAGATGCCTTTGGGAAGTATGGGAGGATTTTGTTGCAAGTTGCTGTTTTAGTCAACAACATTGGTGTACTTATTGTGTACATGATTATAATCGGTATGCATTCATTCTGCTTTGTTTGCCTCATAAGCTATTTGATATATCTTTGTGTGTTTGTAGTTTTGTGATGTTTTGGCTAATTTTATCAATATATTGTAATCATGTGCATGTTTATGTTTTAAACATTCAATTTATGTTTTAATTATGGCATGTACTCTAGTGAAAATAGTTTTTCATGTTTGTGGAGGATTGAAATTGTTTAATGCTTTCCTATTTGCTTATTGGAAGGTGATGTGCTGTCTGGAACGTCTTCAAGTGGAGTTCACCATTCTGGTGTGCTTGAAGGTTGGTTTGGAGAACACTGGTGGACTGGAAGGTTCTTTATCCTTCTTTTCACAACGCTTGCTGTATTCTCTCCCCTGGCTTCCTTTAAGCGAATCGGTTAGTATTTTCATCTTATTGGATATGGTTGATGTATTGCTAGCAATCTTGGTTTCTTATGTACGAAATAATTTTGCTACTGAAGCAAATTATTATTAAATTTCACTATTTTAGATGCTAAAAGCTGTGATTCATTGTAGTGATATATAACTGGGCCCTGAAATCTGTCAATTGTAACATTTCATTTAGTTGTTCTTTTTGGCCTGTGGACTAGAAGTCCTAACCTTTTCAGGAATGCAGTTCTAACTCAACTTCTTGTTGCTCAAGTGATTTGAAGATTGACTGTGTCATTTTGTGTTTGCAGATTCATTAAGATTTACATCTGCCTTATCAGTCGGTCTAGCAGTTTTATTTCTTATAATCACTGTTGGAATTACACTTGTCAAGTTGATAAATGGAAGCTTAATAATGCCCAGAATGCTACCAAATGTTACGGATTTGACGTCATTCTGGAAACTTTTCACTGTAGTCCCTGTTCTTGTCACTGCATACATCTGCCACTATAATGGTATGTATTGTTAAAATTCCTTGAATCATTTTCTTTTTATAAGTGATGATTGATATAATTAAGATGATAGGTTGATTAATATTCATATAGATCTCATAGTGTGTCGGCTGCTTGCATTGCTTTCCATGTTTAACACATACCTAGTTTATCATCATGAATTTCATAGCCTGATTAATATTCACTGGTTCCTCGACTTGTATTAGTTTTGTGAAATACGTTCTTTTGTAATCTTAATTTCTAAATTTGTTTTTTAAATAATTTATGTAGGTAGCTTTTCTATTTGTGGATATTAATAAAGCTAATAGTTGTGAAGTTGATTTATTTTATATTTTTCCCTAGCCTTGGTTTCTTTTTTGCATACTATCAGCCAGAATTCAAACTAATCGTGAATATGATTTCTTTTATCAGAAGTTTGTATTATTTTACTTGTACTCTTTTATCAGAAGTTTGTATTATGTTACTTGGAACACTTAATGAAATTAGTGGCGTTGGCTAGTAAAGAAATTGCTTAGCTAAAATTCACTGATTATATTATACTTGATGCTTGTGGGACAGACTTTTTAAATTGCTGGTGTTTTTTACCTTTAAAATTAGAAGCATTGAACTGATACAGTACTGATCCTTTTAGTGCTTCAACTGCAGTTCACAGCATAGATAATGAACTTGAGGACTCTACTCAGATAAAAGCCGTTGTGCGAACATCACTTGCTTTATGCTCATCTGTGTACATAATGATCAGCATTTTTGGATTTCTTCTGTTTGGTGATGGAACTCTTGATGATGTACTTGCCAACTTTGATACTGACCTTGGCATTCCTTACAGTTCTGTACTTAATGATGCTGTTCGTGTTAGTTATGTTGCTCATCTCATGCTTGTATTTCCAATTGTCTTCCATCCCTTAAGACTCAACATGGATGGCCTCCTATTTCCTTCAGCTCGGCCTCTTTATCAGGAAAATGTGAGGTTTGCAGCAATCACCATTGGGCTAATCAGTCTGATATTTTTGGGTGCTAATTTCATTCCAAGCATCTGGGATGCTTTCCAATTCACTGGGGCAACTGCTGCAGTTTGCCTTGGTTTCATTTTTCCTGCCTCCATCACTCTTAGGTGCGTTTATGACTTGATTATTTGAATTGGCACATTCAACTCTCACCTCCTTTCTTCTTGATGTATATGTCTTAATGTTTTATTTGAATTTGTATGTTCTACTCACTAGTTGATTATTGCTAGTACTATATGCCTAAGAAAAATTGGTAGGAGTTCTACATTGTGAAACCAGTGTAATTAATTTGCTAGAAATTTCATGAAGTAAAATAAGCTAATACTAGGGTACCAAAACAATGAACTACCTGTCACGTCGCACGCGCGTTGCCACATAGAGAAGTGCCCTTACATGCCTAATTATCTGAAGAGTTCTGAATGATTTTTCATCCTTTGTCCATACCTAGAAACTTTAAAGTGGTATCTACCGGCCAACCACACATAATTCGCAGTCTATATATAAGCTGCCAATTGTTTCTTGCTATTTGGAGTCCATATTTGTGCTTGAGATTCTCCTTGTTAGAAATTTGCAACTTGTCTTCCAACCATAAGTTGAATGTAGTTAACACAAATATCATTTTGTTTTGGGGATTCAATTTTTATAGATTATATGATGATATGTTGTAGAAATTTATTACCCCTTGAGACTGTTTAGTATGCATGAAAAATTATACTGGCCACATGGAACCCTCTATTAATGGAAGATTTTGTGTAATACAATATTGCATGTGGAATTTTGGTATTCTTCATGCTCTATAAACAAATTCAGTAAATGGATACACGTCCCTTGTTAACTTCAAATTCTACATATTTAAATTTAGCTTTCCATGATTGAAGTAGACTGTAACACAGTATGTTAGGCTCCATTTATTTCACAGAATTTAACTTGCTATGGAATTTGTTTTTTGAGAAAAATATTTTCTAAGAAAAATATTTTTTGAGAGAAGTATTTTCAGAAAAAAAATATTTTTTTAGTATTTAGAATATGTCAGAAAAATATTAATTTTCTTTTGATTTATAAGATTATGAAAAATTTAAATAATAAAAATTTTACATTTATATTATTTATTGTTTAATATCAGAAAAAAACTTAAAAATTAAAAAAATTATGTAGATCTCACTACGTACCAACTGTCAGCGATTACTGTTACTGATAGTGATGGAGGTTAAAGATGATTGGCGATAATAAGTTTTTTTGTTTATATGATTCATTTTTCATTGGATAAAGTTATCAAAATATAAAAATATTTTTTTTCTTTTGACAAGGGAGTCATTTTCTTTAAAAATAACTTAGTTTCCCTTTTATTAGAAAACATTTTCTGTTGACCTTTTATTTAGCACTAAACGGCAAAAAATCTGGTAAATATTTTTCAAGAAAATATTTTCTCTGAAACAAATAAAGCCTAAAAGACCATAATAATATGAATTTTTTTTAGGCTACATAATCTTTTGAACCAGGATATTGGGGGTGGTTATGGCAAGGGCAAGAATGAAGAAGATTTTTTTAAAATTCTTTTCCTTTTTTTTTTTAATTTGAGATGAATTATAATTTGTTGGGATATAGCAAGTATTCGCTAAATAAATCTTATAAAGCGCATATAAGTCGGAATGACACATACACAATGTTTCAGGATTTTGGGTTAAGATGTGATGTGCATCTCACATGTGTGTTTCTTACAGGGTCCATGGAAAGTTCTGTACATAGCGTTTGGCTCCCTT
This sequence comes from Omphalea diandra, assembly GCA_949677035.1. Taxonomy (NCBI): domain Eukaryota; kingdom Viridiplantae; phylum Streptophyta; class Magnoliopsida; order Malpighiales; family Euphorbiaceae; genus Omphalea; species Omphalea diandra. The sequence goes on from CATIWR010354052.1 coordinate 13,854, forward strand.
AGTGCTAACGGAATTCAGTACTATCATTGTTTTATGTTGATTAACATCTAACTGACATATATTTTTGCCTTGGCATTTTAGGAATCGTCACAATATAGCAACAAAGAAGGACAAGATCTTGTGTATTTTCATGATTGTTCTTGCCGTGTTCTCGAACGTGGTGGCCATCTATAGTGATGCTTATGCCTTAATTAAAAAGAATTCGTCATCTCGAGAATGATCTGTCATGACATTATTACATCATACTGTGAAATGAACCAAGAGGTAAGGTCATCATTTTGGGAATGGACCTTAATTGTTAGAATCATTTTCACTCCATCTTCAAAATCCTTGTCCTCCAAGAAAAGGACTGCTGAATTGAAGTTTAATAAGATAAGCACTCTTAATCAGTGTATTAAATTACTTTGCTCTTGTAGTGAGTTGTGTTCTTATTTTGAGCTTTTGTGTGGTTGACAAAGAAACTATAGATATGAAGATATGTAAAAATTATATATGTATAATGCATCTTGTTTGTTATAAAACCATCTTGTCATATAATTTTCTAAATCCATTGCAAAGTTATTCTGGGACTATCAATTTAACTATATATATATATATATTTAATAGACTCAAAACATTCTTAATTCGAAGATTAATTCAGATAATAACAATAATGGTAAAACTATAAATTTGAGTTTTAATTGAAAACTAAACTAAGAATAATAATCTTTCATGGATACAAACACTAAAGAATAGGAATCCCAAAGCTGTCCAAATGATGAATATAAGATTGAGAAATATTATGTGTCAATAATTATTTAGTTGATAATTCTAATAATTGTTCAATTATTGTGGGCCACTAAAAGGTGGAAAAATCAAGATTTAGACGATTAATTACACAAATAAAAAAGGTAATTCTGAAGGTTAATATGAAGGCTATACTGAAGAAGTTAAAACATAGGAGTACAACTGTATGCATTTATTTAGTTGCACAATTATGATGTTTTTAAACTGAGTTTTGAACACTAATAAAAAAAGGATTAATTAAAAAAAATACATATCGCTAAACTGTTAATATATATCTTAACTTAAATTTTACCTTTTAATATGTACCTTAAAATAAAAATCATGATAACATAAACTTCAATTTTTCAAAATATTTCCAATATCAATCCTAATCATTCAACACAATTTCAATTTAAGTATTCTAATAATTTCAATAGATTTAACAAAATAAAATATAGATTTTAAAGACTTCTTCATTAAACACTTGTCATGTGTTGATTGGTGATAAATTCATGAAAAATG
>CATIWR010354054.1:0-65558 GCA_949677035.1 Omphalea diandra
AAACAATACAGACACAAATATAAATATTTATAAATATATATATATATATATATATATATATATATATATATATATATATATATATATATATATATATATATATATATTTCAAGTCAATATATATATTAAATTTCTTTTAAATAATCTATAAATGCATATTCAAATCTTTAATGTATTATTCTTTTGGATAATAATCTCAGAATAAAATCCAAATAAATAAAAATAACAAATTCTTTTAATTACTTAAACTAATTCAACATGCAAACTATAATCCATCATATATAGTTTTTTTTTCCATGAGAATCCATTATTATTTAATAAAAATACAACCATTAAGAAAATTATTCATACAATTGGGCGCATATGAAAATGCAATTAGCATGCAATAGACAGTAACGGCTAGAGAAATAAATTCTAAAGCATTTTTTATGTGGACTTTCATCAGTTATCACAACAAAAATACAAAATAAATGATAGTAATTGAAATACAATAACAAACAAATAGTGGCTTCAGATACACATATGTGAAAAAAAATCAACTATGGTATTTAAGAGATTATGTTCATACTTATTATTAGGCCATATGTACCTTTTGCTCTCTCTTATCACTATTTCCATGGACACATCAAATTTAGCTATAATCATTGTTAATTTAGGGTATAAAAATAATGGGTTATCAATTTTGTTTAACAAGAATAATATCTTTAAATTAGTTTATATATTAATCAAAATCAGGTTTTCTTTCGAATGATTTTAAAAATATACTATCTCCTAAAACAAGTTAATGATAATAAGTTATTAAATAATTAATAATTTAATTTCAAGATTAGTTTATGTCTCATTCATTACTTATTCAAGTTTTCATTATTAAAAATTCTTCTAAATACATCAAGTGGATATAAAAATATAATGATCATATATGCCCAAAAAAAAGTAATTAATAGTTTTTTAGCCGAATTAATAATTTATTTCGATACCTCAAAAACATATGATCAATTATAATTACAAGTTTTCTCAGAAAAAAATATATATTATGATTACAAGCACAGTCACAAAGCTCCAACACACTGTAAGCCTGCAATTATCTGTCGCTTTATTTTATCTTTTTAATAGCTCTGACCTTCTTTATTCAAAGATAATCATGGATGGAAGCATCATCTGTCTAGTTAGGCCAATTCCAACCAATACCCACACGTATTTATTTGCCTTTTAATATGTATGTTTTAATTGTAAATACATATACACATATTTCTTAGACTTGTTTAGAGAAAAAAATAATAATCTCACTAAATATCTAATTTGATCTAAAAAATACATAATTTAAAAAAATGTATATATATAAATATAATTAATAAAGTTTAAATATTTAAAAAGTCTAATAGAAATTTAAATCCAAATCTTACATGTCAGAGTGATTCTGACCCAAATTTTAAAAATTGACAAAATAGTTCGAAACTATGAAATTAAGTGAAATGTTAGTCTAACTCACGTATTTATAGTGTAATTTTTAGTGAAATCTATATCTCAAATGATGAAATTTGATTATTATGTCTTTTATGTTTATATATTTAACAAATTTAGTTTATTATGCTATTATTTATATTAATCAAAATATGTGTTGAGCTAACATTATACTTAATTTTATAGTTATAGTCTGTTTTGATAAGTTTTAAGTTTGGATGAAATCACATAGACAAGCAAAAGTTTGAATTTTAATTACCATTAGCCATATTTAAAAACTCATTACTTCACTAAAAAAATCATTATATTCTTAATTTAAATATTTTTTATTTTTTAATATTAAAGAAATAAAATTTTACAATAGTGAGATTTAGATTTTAAATCTAAACCTTAAACTCAAAATTTATGACTAATTAAAGTATCAATTGAATTCCTATTTCTTAATTATTGAGTATAGATCATAAACTAAATCGAAATAATAGTATTGTTGATGTGTGCCATGCCCATGACCGCTAATGGGGCGGCTCATCCTTTTCATAGGACAAAATGGGAAACCCAACTCCATGTCTCTACCAACCGAGGGAAAGGCCGTGCTTTATGAATAATTTAAAAGAACGATAGAATTTTTTTTTATATAAAATCTATAGAATTCTCTCCATATGTATATCAATGCAAACAAAATGTGCTCTATTTAGTGTGAGTTTCACCATTCGATTAAAAGTGCAACCAAAAGGGAAAAAAGAAAAAAATCGATGCATGGGCCTCAACACTTGTCGATGTCATTTCATATATTTTTTGTTATTAATTGATGTCACTTCAAATCTGTTATTGTCTTTATTCTAATTTTCTAACTTAATCTCCGCAATTTTCTGCTAGTTATGGAATTGAAATGCCATGCCATAGTGTTTCTTAAAAAAAAAAAAGAGACATGCTGTGGTCCATATATATTGTTTAATTTTTGTTAATTTTTTTTTTCATGGATCCAAATATGCTATGGATGGTTGGTTCTACTGTTCAACAACCGAGTGTCACGTGATTGTTAGAAAGAAAACAAGTATGATCATCGTTTCTGTGCTGTTTTTGTTTTTAAATTGTGCCCTGGCCATGACATGTTCACTTAATAAAAGAATAGATTCAGTAATGAATTTTAATCAGATGGTAATCGACTTTGAGTCTAATAGAATTCTATCAAAATCGAGTTCAAATTAATTATAAAATTTGAGATTTAAATTGGATTTGAGCTCGATCAAATTTTAATTTTAAAGGTTGAATTCGATTTGATAAAGTATTCATTATATTTGAGTTTGTCTCTCAATCGATTTGATTAATTATATAAATTTGTTTAAATTTGCAATTTAAAGTTAAATAAGTCTGCTTAAGTTCAAAATGTAAGCATTATTTGAGTTATAAGAGCTTACTTATGAGAAAATATAGTGTCTAAAAAGTTCAATTCTTAAAGAAATTAATTTTTATAAATTAAAAATCAATTGTGTTTGGTACACAAGTTAACTTCCCTAGAAATATTATTGTTGAGTTCAGATGTCATAAAAAGACAACAATATATGCTCACTTTTACAATAAATTTTTTAAATATAAGAAAAATAATTTATAAATTATCAATTAATATATAATGATTTTCAATATCTAATATCTACAAAAAATTGAGATTTACAAGACTAATATAAAAACACTGTTTTTACTAAATTAATTTAACAAGTAAAAATGTGAATATTTTTAAAAGATATAATAATATATAAATTTATAAAATTAATAAGTAAATAATATTAGTATAAATGTAAGACTTATTAATTTTAAGGGTCAATTAGTTTATTATTTGAAAAAAAATTGTTTAATTAATTTATTATACCGATATTAATGTAAAGACAAATTAGTTAAAATAATGAATGCACTTTGGTCGCCTCCTGAATGAGTAACTTCTGTACGGCAAATAAGCATGGGGCATCTACTTTTTAGAAAATTCTTTCAATCACGAAAACCAAAGAAGATAGTATTAATTTTCAGACTTCTCAGAAATCCAATTTCTTTACCTCACTTATCGTGTACCAAATAGTACTTTAACTTGACTAGATTATTTACTTATACAGTAGTAAAAAATATTGAATATTAATTAGGCTAGTGAGTTTTTCAAATTAAATATTTTAATATTTGAATTTGATTCTATAAATTAATTACTCAAATCGTTTACCACCTACCCCAATTCATTCATGCCACCAAATACTACTAAGAAAAATTATTGGATCTAAACTTATTAGTATTACTTTTATTTTGGTATCTGAATATTTAAATTAGATTAAGGTTGCCATTATTTATATTTTTGATAGTTTACATTATAATTTAGGCATTTAATCGTTAAATTATTGGTGATATTATAAATTTACCTCTTTTGAATATACTTGATTGCTAAATTAAAAAATTCAAATATTTGAAGAATAAAGAATTCTATATTTTATATTACACATTATTTTTGTAAAAAATTGTGAGTTTTTAAGGATATATATAAAATTCAAATTTATATAGATTCCTTTAGTTCAATAAGGCTAACTTTTAATTAAGAATCAAGAAATAATTTTGCAACAACAATAATTGGTATCTTCACTTTTGAATATACTCAATTGCAAAACAAATTCAAAGAATAATTTGCAAAATAATAAATTTTATATTTTTATCATCAAGGCCTGACCCTCTCAAAGTCATTAGGACTATTCCCAATATTAATCCCTATTTACTTTTTTGTGTTCAATTGTACTTAACAAATAAAAACAATATCATATTATTTTAAATTTCACGTTTTTTTAAACAAAAACTTTAGTTTTTTAGTAGACAAATAAAATTTAATTTTTATAAATTCATTTAGTTTTATTATGCTAGTTGTTAAGAATTAATAAGTAACTTTGTAATAATAATGATTATAGTTTTTTTAATGCATTAATATTTTATTGCCATCAACAAAAATAGTACAAATAACAAAAGATCAAAGCCACAGTTATTGCAATTATTACTCACCAAATAGATTCATTATAAATAAAACTTAAGAAATAAAATAAATAAATAACTAAATATAAAAGTTATTACATCAATTTAGTGAAAATAAAATAACTAAATATAAAAGTTATTACATCAATTTAGTGAAAATAAAATATTTTTTTATTTATCATTGTACGTGAAACATGTTGTTGATGGATAATGAAGCATTTAAACTATGAGAATATGAGGTTAATGCACTTTAGCCACCCATAAAAAGAGCTTATTTTCACAAAGGCGGTTGTATGAAGATTTGTTTGGTCTACATATAAGGGCTATGAATAATTATTAGATCTAATATAGGGGAGAGATACATTCATAAATTTGAAAAAATAGCTAAAAAATGGCAAAGGCTACTACAATAATCCACCAAGAGTTTAATTCAAATAAGAAAGCCTAGTGAAAATTTAGACTATATAAGAAGAGCTTTTTCTGTTACTTGAGAAGTTTTTACATAAAAATATAGTATAAATATTTGTATCCAACTAATAAGGAAAAAATAAAGAAATCATCTAACGAACAAGGCTCATAGTTGAGCTACATTAATAAAATTTTTAAATAATCAATTTTGCTTGTAATTAATATTCATCATTAATTAGATAGTTGTTTAGTTGATGATATTAAACCATCATCATTCTTTGTATATTTTTGTAACATGTTTTGTATTAATATATCATAATTTCACTTATCTCTTTAGTTTTTCTCTCTCCATTATGGTATCAAAACGATAGATTTATAGTCATTCACACACTTTATTCTTCATTAAAATTTTCTTTTTCTACTATTTTAGTATGCCTTGATTTTCATTAATTGATAATACTTCAATTTATAATGCATCTCAAAATCCATTTTGGATTGTTGCTTACAATTCTTTAGAAGATTCAACTTCATCATTTTTTCATCACTCCAAAAAGTAACAACTCCATGATTGTAGGTCCTAATTTGACATTCATGAATTTTTCTTCATAGAGAATATCATTTTTATTAACTATTTTGATAAGAAATAGACAATCCTTTCTCGATGGCACTACACTAAACCCTCAACCATATTTTGTCTAGGCATGAGTCATCATATCTAGCCAATCCCAAACCCAAAGAAAGGATGAGGGTTGCGGTAGGTTGCCAACAACGTAAATTTACGCCAAAACTTAAATATGGATTCAACAAACATTGAGATAAATGTTGGGGGTTCTCTACATGCGACGCTCTACATCGGAGCCTGGGCGTAGTGAGAAATAGGCAAGGATGTAGGGCATTCCCCGAGAGCGATGTATCATGTCAACACCTAGATGTGGCTCTAAATATGCAAGGGTACCTGTATCATGGCAGATGTGGTTAAAGAAGCTAGCCCATAATAGTAGTGTAGCAATAGTAGTAATAATAACATTAGCAATAACACAAGTAGCTTATATTACAAAACAAGTCGACCCTATTATAAGAGGAGACAGAGACAAGAAAGAGTGGAGATTAGAATTAGGATGGGTATGTGGAATATAGGTTATCTAACAGGTAAGCTAACTAAGTTAGTGGACACTACGAAAAGGACAAAGATGAACATTGTATGTGTTCAAAAGACTAAATGGGTAGGCGAGAAAAGTAAAGAAGTCGAAAAATGGTATAAGTTATGGTACACGGGGAAAGAGAGAAACAAAATGGACTGGGCATTATTATGGATAGGTCATTAAGGAATGTTGTAGTATTGGTGAAGAGAGTGGGAGATAGGATCATTATAGTTTAGTTAGTGTTAGAAGATAAGGTGATTAATATAGTTAACGCGTATGCACCATAAGTCGATTTAAATAGTGAGAGCAAACAAAGATTTTTGAGAAAATATGGACGATGTAATGCAAGATATACAAATTGAAGAAAATATCTTTATTGGTGGAGACTTGAATGGACATATATGTCGAGATAAAAGTGGTTTTGAGGAAGTTTATGAATGTTGGGGCTTTAGAAGTAGAAATGAGGAGGGAAAAATCATCATTGACTTTGCCACAACTTATTACTTAATATTGGCCAATATCTGCTTTGTCAGAAGGGAATCTCATTTAGTAATATTTAAAAGTGGGCACAATAAAAGCTAAATTGACGTCTTCCTCATAAGAAAGTGAAATTGAGCATTGTGTAAGGATTGTAAATTTATTCTAGGTGAAACTTTAATAGCTCAACATAGGTTATTGGTCTTAGATGTCAAGATCAAGCGGCAATCTAAAAAACCATCACATAATGCCTCTATTGGGATCAAATGATGGAAGCTAAAAAGGGGAGAAGTGTCAGCAGTTTATGAATGAGTTGAGAAATATGGAGACATGAGATCCAAATGTGGTAGCAAATGATATATGAGCGAACATAACTAAAAAGATTCAAAAGGTAGGTTGAAAAAGGTGCTAGCAGAGGCTAGAGGATAAGACTCACCATCAAGGAGAGATGGTGGTGGAGCAAAACAGTCCAGAAGGCAATAAAGGATAAATGAGAATAATGCAAGAAACTGATTGGATGTGAAAGTGGACACGTGTATGAGCAATATAAATAGCAAAAAATTAAAGAAAACAAAAAATGCAGTGAGTCAGGTTAGAGCACAATTTTATGAGAAGTTATATGAAAAATTAGGAATAAAAGAAAAGGAAAAAGATGTCTATAAGTTAGTTTGGAGGAGGAAAAAAAGATCTAAAAACTTGCATCAAGTTAGGTGCATTAAGGATAAGGAACATAAGATTTTAGTGAAGGAGGAGGATATCAAGGAAATGTAAATGAGTTACTTTGAGAGTCTTTTTAATGAAAGCTATAATGGAAATCTAGTAAGTGGGGACCATATAACGATAGAAAATAATGTAAACTATACTAAAAGAATTTTGTTTTTAGAAGTTAAAGAAGCTTTGAGCAAATCAACCTAGGCAAAACATATGGTCCCAGTACGATTCCTATTGAGGTGTAAAATGCTTAAAGGATATAGGGGTAGCTTTGGTAACTTATTTGTTTAACAAGATTTTGGTCTCTAAAAATATGTCGGATGAGTGGAGAAAGAGCATCTCTTTAAAAACAAAGGGGACATCCAAAACTACTCCAATTATAAAGGGATAAAGTTTATGAGCCATACCACGAAATTGTGGGAGAGAGTGGTGGAACATCGCATTTGGTGTTGCGCATCTATCTTAGCTTACCAATTTGGCTTCATGCCAAGTCGATGCACCATGAAAGCAATCTTTCTTAGAAAAATCTGAATGGAAAATTATAGAGAAATAAAGAAAGATTTGCATATGGTGTTCATCGATTTAGAGAAAGCCTCTGATAGAGTGTTATGGATATGATAAAGCATCATATAAAGTGTTGCGGTGGGTTTTAAAGTGCAAAAACGTGTTAGTTAGATACATTCAAGTAATAAAGGACATGTATAATGAGACAATCACTAGTATTCGTATAGTTATAAGAGATATGAAAGACTTCCCTATCACAATTGGACTACATCAAAAGTCAACATTAAGTCCATATCTTTTCATAATAGTCATAAATGAATTAACAAAAGATATACAAGAGAACATTCCTTGGCGTATGATATTTGTTGATGATAATACTAATAAGTAAGACTCAAGTAGGAGTAAATAGAAAGTTAGAGTTCTGAAAAGTGCACTAGAGACAAAGGGTTTTAAAATTAGCAAAACTAAGATGAATTACATGCATTGTAAGTTTAGTAAAGGTAGTAGTAAGGAGAATATGAGAGTGCGATTAGAGGGAGTAGTTATACTTTAAAGTACACACTTCAAATACTTAGGTTCAATCCTACATAAAATGAGGGTTGTGAAAAGGATATTACCCATCAGATTAAAGCGATATGGAGGAAATGGTGAAATGCATTGAGTGTATTATGTGATCGCGAGATTTCTTCTAAGATAAAAGGAAAATTTTATTGCATTGCGATAAGACCCACTTTAATGTATAGGAGTGAGTATTGGGTGATAAATGGCATAATAAGTTTTCAAGATTAGTGTTACAGAGACGAGAATGCTTAAATAAATGTGTGGTCATACTAGAATAGATAGAGTCCATAATTAGTGTTAGGGATAAAGTTGTAGTCGCCCTAATAACGAATAAATTGAGGAAATAAAGATTAAGGTGGGTTGGAAATGTGAGTCATAGGTCTTTAAATGCACCAGTTAGAAGAGTAGAACATATTGAAGTAGACACGAATAAGAAGATGAGGAGTAGACCTAAGCTCAAATGGAGGACAATAATTTAAAATGACTCAAAGACTTTATATATTTTCGAAGATGTTACCTAATATCACTCCAAGTGGAAAAATAAATCCATATAACTAACCCTAATTAACTTGAGATTAAAGATTAATTGAGTTCAGTTGAGTATTGCAACAACTTTAAATCAATTTCTTCAAACTAAATTTCTTTTACCACTCTATATAGTGGACATAAGAGTAAAAGATCACATAATGTGTTTTATGAATTTTCTATCAATTCAAGTTCTCTTAGTAATGACTTTATTCATCTTTTTAATGGTGTGAAAGTTCAAGTTTCTCATATTTATTTAATCATTTTGAATTCATCTTTTACTTTCTCAAATGTGTTATTAGTTCTTCATTTATATTTGATTTCTTATTTTTTAGTTAGCGAACTATTATCAAGCAACATTGTCTCATTTTTTGTTCTTTCCACTTATTGTTTGTCCAAGCCTTTTCATTATGAAGATGATTGAACTAGCTATAATGAAAGTTGGATTATTCTATCTATAATAAAAACATTTCTTGATCCAAATAATATTAAAGTGTTCTATTAGTTTATAATGTGAAGTTTAATGTTTAGCACCATACATTAAGTCTAACAAATGATAGAATTGTGGTTTTAAGAACTTTAGTTCCTTGTATTGTAAATACTTATTATGCCCCTTATTTGATTTGTCCTACTGACAAACAAAGAAGATTGACATTCCTTCGTTATTTTAGTTATACTATAACAACTTTGAATTAATCTATATAGATACATGGAGACCCTATTCTCAAAGTAATTCACATGAAAATTATTTTTTTTGTGAATAGTTAATGATTTTACTAAATGTACTTAGACACAATTAATAAAATAAAAAACAAAAGTTTCTTTCCTAATATCATAAATTTATCAGTTTGTTCTTAATCAATTTCAAACATCAATTAAAAATATAAGAATTAATAATGATATATAATTTTTTTCTAAATCCTTTTATATTAACAAAGTATTATTCGTCATACAAGTTGTTTTTACAATTATCAACAAATGGTATAGTTGAGAGAAAAAATCTAACACTTACTCAATGTTACTAGAGCTCTCCTATTTCATGCCTACTTATGTGTGCATTTTTTAAGAGGAAGTTATTCTTTTGCCACATACTTAATAGAATTCTTTTGACTCAGTTGTCCAGTAAATCACCATATTAACTTCTATTTATCATGCATATGAACATAGTTATTTAGAGTCTTTCGATTATCTTTGCTTCATTACTAACACCTTATTTCACAAAAAGAATTTGACATTATATTTAGAAAATGCATTTTTTTAGGCTATCCCTTAGGTATCAAAGGCTACAAACTATATGACATTAAGTCTAAATCTATTTTTCTTTCGAGAGATGTTTGGTTTTATGAAAACCTCTTTCCATTCCAATATTTATCTAATTTTACACTATCTTCTAATATTATTGAACTGTTTAATATTATGTTATTAGTCATTCCAAATTCTACTGTAAAAATCCTTTTCATTCTATTTTAATTTCTCTTTTACCTCTTTTCTATTAGTGTTGAATATGATTTTCAGAGTTTCTCAAGTCTTAATGAAAATCAAATCAAAATTAGTCTTAAACTGAAAAATTAGTAGAGAAATTGAAATAAGACTATAAAGGAACTAGGTGAATACCTATAGCACGGGTAAAAATTCATTAGTAATATTTGAAGTCATTAAAATACAAAATTTATCTTTATAAGAACATATAAATATAACAAAAAATTGAATATATATAGACTAACAATTAAACAATCCCTCAAGTCAAATTTGTTCACATTCTATAGATCATATATTACAATTATATGCAACCAAATCATTATTTGTTTTACATCTTTACAAAGTATAAATACCTACTACTTAGCTCTTTAAATTTTTTTTTAACTCTTAAGTACTATCCTTGTATAAATAACACAACTGCCTAAAAAAATCAACAATAAATTGTTAGAGCTTAAGGTAACTCCATAAATAACTTTTTGAACTCTTCCTGCATCACACTCAAATTTATAAATTAGTTTTTGCTAAACACCTAGTGAAGTAAGTTTCTTCTTCCACTTTATCGATACTTTTTAGCTTCAAAGCAAATAGAGAAAATTACTTTTGATACCTCGAAGGTTCTGAAACAAAAATAGAAAAAAAGAGATAAATACTATAGTGACAATAAAAATATCATATATTCTCTCAAAGCTTTTCACAATAATAAATTATGTAGGGAGACTTCAACAAAAATAAATAAAATACAAAAAACATTTACTTTCCAATTGATAAATTAATGCATATTCATTTCGATCAACACAAAATTCGGAATAAGTATGATCATGAATCATATTTCACTTACTAAAGGTTTAGAAAAGTTGAATCCAACTAAAGTTAAAACAAAGACTAGAACTTAAAGCACTACTATTCAATTAAGGTTCAAGCAAAAAGCTTCTAAAATCTAAGTAATTTTTGCTCCATAATTGGATATTATACCTAGCATAATTGTTTTTTTATTTTTTTATTATTCAAGATGGTATAAAAGGGAGTTTGCAATTATTAAATTTGGAATCAAATTTTGAGTCATCTTTGAGAATAACACATGGTGTATATTTTATTCTAATTACATTTTACTTGCAAATAGAATTTCAATTAAAAAACATTACTTACGTAAGGTTTTGGTTGGTAAATTCAAATATATAAAAACACGTTAAAGGAAGTGCTTGAAAATTTCTAGAACCTACACTATATTTTTTTATCACAAAAGTTTTGGTAGAAAAAAAACTAATATAGTTTAAACTAAAATGTAGTTTTAACTAAACTGCAACAACTATAATCATAAAATAATAGCAAATATGAACATTATGATAGAACCTGTATGAATATATTAAAAATATATTTGTTGTATGAGAATAAAAAAAAACCTACATAGAAAAATACAAAGCAAATAGCATATATGAGAAAAGCTCATGTATCCAAAGATAGATAAAATAAAATAAATTAATAAGAAAAGATTTATCAATCATCCTAAAAAATAAAAAATAATAATAATACGATTCGCTTTAGTAGAATGATGGGCTAAACCTAAATATTTTGTAACTTGCCACAGATCGTAATACCTTAATCCATAACAAACTTGTAGTCTTTTGGTATAGTTAAAACCATAAATGGTTAATTGCAAAGTATTCTTATTTTATCTTTGCCCTTGCAACCTACAAATATTGATAAATAAATCATTAATATAGATGAAACTGAAAAAAACATATTATTCAGAAAATATTTCTCTTAAAAAATAGTTTTCGTAAATAAATTATTTTTCATGGAATAAATATTCTAAAGTAATTTGGCTTTCCAAGTTTTAGTAAAAAAAGTTAAGAAATTTGGAAAATTCACTATTTGGTTAAAAAATTTAGTAAAAAGAGGAAATTATCATATGTTGGTTTTCGAATTAAAAATTCTGGCTGCCATAAGAAACTCAACTTTTATAACCCAAAATCTATGAAACCAATAATTATTGCTGAACTAAAAAATATAATATTTTTAGAGAATATGGATTGTTGCTATTAAGATCAAAGCAAATGGAATACCCAAAGATGACATGGCACAGAAATGATAAAAGCGAAATAAGATAAATAATAACAGTAATTTGATGATTATTTTTCCAATACACATGTAAAGTTTTGAACTGCTTAATCCCAAACCCAGAAAGTGACCATCCAAAATAACAATTCATTGGTGTAAGGAACATCATACCTTCAAAGATAAATATGATGAATTTGCAAATGAAATGAAACCTAGTATCCTATGAGATGCCTCCGTCAGCCAGGAAAGGATAAGCATTCAAATAAAATGGAGAACCAAATTCTGAAAAACACTACAAGAATGGCTTCATGTGCTGAGCAACATTGTCTTTAAATATACACAGAGGAAGAATAAGAGTTAGCAAAAACAGATTGCCAATGTGTTGTAGTAATCTGAACTACATTAGTTAAATGAAGCTTATTTAAGGCATTGTATACATTTTTAACCACACCGAAAAGAGCTCCCCAAAGTTCATAATCCTTCCCCCTAAAACTTCATTCCCACAAGAATCCCACAAATTCTTGTCTTAAAATGCAAATGACTTAACTTACAAATAGTTTCTTAACACATAATAATACAAATAACTTAATAACTTGCAAAATCATCCTTCTCAACATAAAAGAGCAAATGTCAACAATCGGTAATTTTCCAAAAATAAAGATTTTACAAATTAGATATCAAAGACTCATGTTTAAGACAGAGGAAGACAATGCATATGTGTTACAATAAAATTTTTTAAAAAATGTGCATACCCAACAATGAGGCTTTCAAAAAAGAGAATAGGAATAGGGAAACAAAACAGTTAAAAAAAAATTAAAACTAATATTAGGAATAATAATCATTCTAGATGATAAGAAGGTAATAGGAACTTCGTGCAATCGTATCACAATGACATAACATCAAAACTATAACCCATAATTTACAATTTAATCAAAACAGTAATATTTAAAAAAAGTCAAAAAATCTGAAGCTGATTACTTCAGATGATAAGCCGAGTAAAACACACAATCAAACTTATAATCATTTTTCCAACAAAAAAGTCTAAATGAAAATAGAAACTAAGAATTTCAATTTTTCGAGTAAAGCTATTGATTCATGTAAGCCAGTAATGAATTTATACCAACACTATAAATGATAAACCATGCTAAGCTAAAAAAAAAAATCACAGCTAACATATCTATAAATGACTCATCAATTACTGAACAAACACCTATAAGTAGCGTGACCAGGACCAGTAATATTCACACCATTATATATATATATATATATTAAATATTTAAAATTTATTTAAAAATTAAAAATATTTTTTATATATACTTAATTCAACTAATTATTTTTATTACGTAAGCCATTTATTTTACAAAATAAATTATATTTAATGTATTAGCATTTAAATAAAATAAAATCTTTTAATTAAATTATATTTATGTAAAATTTACCTGGTTAAAAATATTTTTTTTAAAAAATTATTTTTCTTAACAAATTATGAAAAAAAATATTTGATGAGCTTTTGCTACGACTCCGATGAGTTCCCTTAACCAAGCATTATATATGAGTTGCTTGCTCATTCTTCAGTAGGCACGGGACCAGAGCTTCGGGCTCCTCCCACTGCTTGGGAGCTTACGGTTCTATATTTTATTTCACTATTTGATGGGATTCTTTTCACCCTTCTTTCATGGTATATTTTGCTATCAATCACTTAGGAGTATTTAGCCTAATTCACTTGATTATCTATAAGGACGAATCTAATCCAAAATATGAACTATAAAAGAAAATGTCTATTAAACCAATCACAATAATACTAGTTACAGTACTTATTATCTCAAGAGAAATTCTTCTAATAGTATCAACCATTTATCCCACTGCCCTCAACATTTAATTAAATGGTCATGCTAGAGACATAAACAATCATAGATAATTATGAAATGATATTCTTCTAATTGAATAAGAAAATTAATATTAATAAATAATTCAAAATGAACGTTTTAAAAAATAAATAACAAATTTTCCAACTTGATCTGTTAGTCGACCTGAATGACTTGATTAAAAAATTTAAAATTTATTAAAATATTTTTTATTTTTAATACTATATGAACTTAATTCAATTGCTTATTTTAATTATATATAATTATTTGCTTTAAAAAATTATATTCAATTTATTAAGCATTTAAATGAAAATAATAAATTTCAATCAAGTTATGTTTATGTAAACTTTATCTGATTAAAAAAATATTAGAATTATGAAAAAATATCGCATAAACAATAATGAAACTAAATGAATATTTTAAAAAATTGAATAATAAATAACCTAATATGAAATATTATTTTTAAGTGCAAACTTGAAATTCGATCTAAAATCCTTTTTGCATATAAATATGATAAATGACTCAAACCCATCTAAAATTCGAGTGATTAAACCTGACTCAAAAATAACATGATCTAAAAATGATCCAATCTTATTTGTTTGTCACCTCTAGAAGAAATATATATGAAAAATATCTCTAGTAATAAAGATAATAACAAAATAATAACTTCATAATTTTTCTGATAAAATTTTAATAATAAAAACAATGATTATTGGGAGACTATTAGCCATATTTAGTGTAGAAAATTATAATGTTTGCATTAATATACGATAAATCATCAAAAAATTTTTGCAGAGGTCTTTAATTGATAATACTTGCAAGAAAGATGGAAGGACGCTTATGATTTCTTATTCTACTAGCTAATCAAGTTTGGAGTGTTTTATTAACCACTTCAATGCTGAACGTAAAATATTCATAATCTGTTTGTATGGTAAAAAAAAAAATATATGTATCCAGTTGAAGGTATCTGAATACTGATTGAATTTTTTTATATGATTTATACTGGATTTTTGTTTATCACTTTAGATAAAGAATAAATTTTTAACAATATATATATATATATAATGTGAAACCATTAGTATTTCCCCCAAATCTTTTTACTTTTATTCTCCAATCCTAGTGGCTAAGGCACGTCACGTTTTGACACTGCTTGAGACTTAACCATTAAGCAAGGAAAAATGTCTGACTGGACCGTATTAATATTCTATATTGTTTATAATGAACATTATAAATGAAATTGAACTCGCAAATCAGAATCCATACACTTGACCTCTTAAACTAAATGAAATTTCTTTCAATCTTTTTTTACCCACCAGTTAATATAGATGGAATTCATTTCAGTTAACCTAAGAAGTCACTATGATTTAAATAATTTTTGAAAAATTATTTCACACTTTTTTATGGAATAAATTAAAAGTTATGTTGTACTCTTTAAGTGATAGCGTAATATTTTTTTTAAAAAATTTTAATATCAGCTATTTATGAAAAAATATTAAAAATATATTTTCTTAATTTAAGCCATTAATTTACATTTATTTTCATAAGCACAAAACTCTGTTGGGATCTCTAGAAGTCAACCTAGTGATAAGTCAAGTCTGAGCTAGGACCAAACGAGATGTATCTAAAATCATCCCAGCCGTCCATAAAAAAACGTACATTTCTAATGTATGACACGTCAGATCCCTTTCTGTTTCACTCGCGCTACCAAACCAATCGTCTTTTCTTCAAGAAGTAAATTCCAGCCGCCGCTTCCACAGCGCGTATACTACACACAGGTTTTGCGCGTGAAAATTCCCCTCGGTCCTTACACGATGAAAAAGGCTCGAAGATATGAAACACAAAAACGACAAAAGATTGGTTTTGCTTTCGCAAATCCGAATTTATACCTAGAAATCTGACTTAATTCTTTTTCCTCCAGTCTTCATTTTCTCGTCTATAACCAAATCCCCTAACCTCACTCACTCTCTCTCTACGGACAAGGCAGACTTTTTCCCCCCTCCTTTATCTATTAAGAAAGGTACGTCTGAAACCCTAGAACTTAAGCTTTACTTTTTCAGTTCATTTCTCGAGGATAAGATTATTGTTGTCTGTGTTAATTCATGGATGAATCGATATTGTTTTAATATGTGAGTAGTGGTGGTGCGGAATGGGGAAGGGGAGGCCAAGAGCTGTGGAGAAGGGGGTATTAGGGCAAAATTTGAGTGTGTCATCATCAACATCGTGTGGGTCATTGCATGTGCCAACAGCACCTGTTTATTATCCTAGTGAGGAGGAATTTAAGGATCCTTTAGAGTATATATATAAGATTAGACCAGAGGCTGAGAGATATGGCATTTGTAAGATTGTGCCACCAAAGACTTGGGCACCACCATTTGCACTGAATTTGGATACTTTTAGTTTTCCTACGAAAACACAAGCTATTCATCAATTGCAGGCGCGGCCTGCTTCATGTGATTCAAAAACTTTTGTGTTGGAATATAGGAGATTTTTAGAGGAGCATTGCGGGAAGAAGTTGAAGAAGAGGGTGATTTTTGAAGGGGAGGAGTTGGATTTATGTAAATTGTTTAATGCTGTGAAGAGGTTTGGTGGGTATGATAAGGTTGTGAAAGAGAAGAAGTGGGGGGAGGTTTCTAAGTTTGTGAGGTCTGGGAAGAAGGTTTCAGAGTGTGCAAAGCATGTTTTGTGTCAATTGTATTTTGAGCATCTATACGATTATGAGAAGTATTATAATAGGTTGAATAAAGAAACAAGTAAGGTTTGCAAAAGGGGAGTGCAGGAGGTTAAGAAGTGTGAAGATAACGTTTCAAAAAGGAGAAGAAAGAATGTAGATGGTGGGAAGCTTAGGGTTTGTAGTAAGGTTGAGAAAAAGGAAGAGGAGGAGCTTGACCAAATATGTGAGCAATGCAGGAGTGGTTTGCATGGGGAGGTAATGCTTTTGTGCGATAGGTGTAATAAGGGATGGCACATTTATTGCCTTTCGCCGCCCTTAAAGCAAATCCCTCCAGGGAATTGGTATTGCTTTGACTGCTTGAACTCGGATAAGGATGCCTTTGGGTTTGTGCCTGGAAAGCACTTTACAGTGGAATCTTTTAGGCGTGTGGCTGATAGGGCCAAGAGGAAATGGTTTGGATCAGGATCTGCTTCAAGAGTACTACTGGAGAAAAAGTTTTGGGAAATTGTGGAGGGAACAACTGGTGAAGTTGAAGTTATGTATGGTAGTGATTTGGATACTTCCATTTATGGCAGTGGCTTTCCACGTGTAAACGATCAGAGACCAGAATCTGTTGATGCTAAGTTATGGGACGAATACTGTGATAGTCCATGGAATCTCAATAACTTGCCCAAGTTGAAAGGATCAATGCTTCAAGCTGTTCACCATAATATAACTGGTGTAATGGTGCCCTGGCTGTATATTGGCATGTTATTCTCGTCTTTTTGCTGGCATTTTGAAGATCATTGTTTTTACTCTATGAATTATCTGCACTGGTAAGCATCATCGTCATTTCTTTAATTGTTACTGTACTATTATAATTATTTTTTTGTTTTTAACTTTTAGAAGAAGGCTGTCTTTCTTTGACTTTGAAGTAAGAACTGGTAGATGCATCGTTGTCAAAGGCGCGCCTCAGGCACAAGGTGCACCAGACTCATGGCTCTATACCTCTGAAGGCCAAAGGTGGCCGATGTCGCTCTGGCACACGCCTTTGGCCACGTGTGCCTTAACCAAGGTGCAAGGTGCAAAAAAGGCGCGCCTTTCAAACTTTTCATCTTCAGTTAGCTTTTCAATTGTAAAGACCAGCATTAGTAGAATCGGAATCTCCCGATCTATCAAAATCTGGCATTGACGTGCCACAAAATCTCTAAAATCTCCATGTCTGTTATTGGAATCTGACCGGAATCTCGCTGGAACACCACCTCTTTGGTCGCCCCAAGCTGGTCTGTCCATTTCCAGTGTTCATGTGCATTCAATCTCTCTCCTTACTGTCTTTTTCAGATTTTCATTGTTTCTCTCTCCTCTACTCTAAACTGCTGCCCCTGTTTTCTTTAGTTTCTACTGCATTTTTTTTTTCTCCAGTTACCTCTTAGCAGTTAGTATATATGGGGGGGTAGGGTTAGTTTGGATTGTTGTATGAGTGTCACATATAGTATGATAATACAATAAATCTAAAGAGTGCATAATAGGTTTTTTTTTCCCTTCTAAAAGAGCAGAATAGTGTTTATATAAGCTTTATTCCTTTCTTAAGACTGTTTCTTTTCATTATTTTTCAGTTTAGTATTCTATAAATTTTTCTTAGAGCTTAATTTATTTAATTTGTGCTATGGAAATTGCTAAGTTCTTTCAATTTGTTTATATAGAATTAATTTTTTTAATAATTTTTTATAGATGTTATGAAATTAAATAATTTTTTTTCTTTTTGTGCCTCATGTCGCTTTGGCATGCGCCTGTGGCTTGCACTTGCGCCTGGGCTCCAAGACCCTTTGGCGCCTTATCACACCTTGTGCCTTTAACAACTGTGGGTAGATGGATTTATTTGTTCTTTTTGTGCATAGATGAATTTATTCATTAGTAGCATTGAGTCGCAAATGAAACAAAATGCAGCACAGAAATGTGAGAATGCTAATCCAAATACTGAAAGGACACTGAAATTCAAAGATAAACATATGATGACTCATCAAGTTTTTAACCCGAGAAAAATAACCCAGCTGTTAATGGCAAAAGAATAAGTGTATTGTTTTTATTTACCAAAAAAAGGATGGAATTTCTGGAAGCAAAAATAAGCCCAAAAAAGAAAATGTAATTGGCCACAAAATGAAAAAATGGTCACCATGTTAACTTGCAAATCAATGAGAATATGGGGATTGTTTCCTCATTGCTTTTGCGAATGAAAGATATTGTAACCTTCCAACAAATATGAACTATATAAGTGTGTAAGGATGTCCTGTTGTCGTTGCAATGATCATTACTTACTGGAGCACCTGTTTTGTAAAAACATTGTGCCATAGTGCCTGGACTGTCAAAATAGTGGAAAAAGCAAAAACATTGTGCCACAACGCCTGGACTCCCAAAATAAAGCAAAAAGCAAAACGGGAAAAGCAACTGTCAAAGAAGAGTGACCTTCTTGGGTTTTTTTTTTTTGGGGTAAGGAATTCATCCTTTTGGGCTCTGAACAGATTGTGCTTTAGCCATTTGGTCTTATATCTAGAATCTGATGACTTAGGTTTGTATCTAGTTTGAATTTACATTTTAACTTCTGATGAATTAGTGTCAACTGATGCTTACAGGAAATCCAAGATAATTCTATGAGAGATTGGTAACTTAATCAAGTAGGGAAATGAAATATGGGAGACTTTGTCTTTTTTGTTTAACCTTTTAATTTGAATGTTCATTTGCCAGTTTAAGCTGAATCCGTTGCTTAAGATCCAGTTATGACTGTTCCTGGTATTTGGGATGCCCTGCTTTAGCCTTGCATGAGCCTCATCTGATAAAACACTTCAATTGAATTATTGTTATTATTGTGATTTTTTTTTTTTGTATTAAGTGATGTTCTCTCTTATTTTTCATCCTGTGGTTTGGATTTGATGAGTTTCTTTTTCATACTTTGGTCTGCCTACTAAATAATTTATCATTGATTTTATTAAAGTCAATGGCATTACTTCTCATATGTTCTCAGGGGAGAGCCAAAATGTTGGTACAGTGTTCCCGGTAGTGAAGTCAATGCTTTTGAGAAGGTAGTTATTTTGCATTTATGTGCTTTGGTATCTTTTCTTATCTCTACTATGGTTTTTTTATATGTGGTTGCTGTCCCAAAGTTTATATGGTTTTTTGGCTATTTGACTAGGGTGCTTTGAAGTTCTAGTTCCTTTGGTCCCCCCAAAACTTTTCTTTTATTATCAACTACTACAAACTGAATTCCTCGTCACCCTGCAGAAAATTTTTTCTTTTTCCTTTTTCTCTTAAGTCTTAACATATATCAATTTTTTATTTATTTGCTTCCTTTATTTGATCTGGCATATACTAAACTTAGACACAAAAACATTTTTATTGTTATAGTATCATTATGATTGTTTTTATTTTTGATTGTGGTTTTGAAACTTTGCCCTGATAATTTTGTTAAAATAGTTAATGTTAGAGATTAAGGGAAAATATTTATCTTGTGAGTTACAAATTATCGATGAAATTCAAACTCAATATATATATCAATTCATTTGAAGATGTTTTAATGAGTTATAAGCTATATTTTATTTAGAACATAACAAATAACTAGTGTCATTGTATATCCTAACCCTCTCCCCTCCATGGGGCCCCAAAAAAAAAAAAAAAAAAAGAAAAAAACAAGCCTGCCTTCCAGAATTTTCTTTTATTTGAAATCAGGAAGGGATTTCATTTTAATTAAATTTATTATAAAGAAAAGTCACTTGCGTTATTTCGTGTTTATGATAGTTTATTTCCCTGCCTGTTTTTTTTTCCTAAATAGCTGAGACTCTTTGTTTTTGTTTTGTAGGTGATGCAAAGTAGTCTTCCTGATCTCTTTGACACACAACCAGATTTACTGTTTCAACTTGTCACCATGTTGAACCCTTCGGTTTTGCAAGAAAGTGGAGTGCCAGTCTATAGTGTACTGCAGGTTTGATACTCATGGATGGATATTTCATACTGCTCCTTTCACCGGGCATGCAAGAGAACTGAAATAGAAAAGAAAGTGATTTATTCTTTGAAAGACTATATATATATATATATATATATATATATATATATGAGTACGGAAGAGAAATTAATATTGATTATATCTTGCCTCTGATTTTTATTTGCAGCAGTGAGAGAGGCATCTGAATGGCTTTTGTAGGGTTGTGCATGCAAAGTGTCAAATTAAGTTTTTTTTTTTCTTTTGGAAAAAGAAAAATTTTTGTCACTTGTGATTTGGCTGTTATCTTCTTGAGCTTTAGGTTTTAGTGGTTGTTAAAGCTTTGTCCTAAAATTTATTGGATGCTTTTATTGTATTCCTTCTATGTTTGCTTGTTGCCAGGAGCCTGGAAATTTTGTAATCACCTTCCCCAGGTCTTATCATGGAGGATTCAATTTCGGTATGTCATAATGAAATTGAAATTAATCAATTTAATGGATTTGACTATAGTTTTATTCAGTGATATGCTAAATGGTGACACTTTTCTTGCTCTTTCTTTTCAGGTTTGAATTGTGCCGAAGCTGTCAATTTTGCTCCTGCTGACTGGCTACCTCATGGTGGGTTTGGAGCAGATCGATATCAGATGTATCATAAAACTGCTGTTTTATCTCATGAGGAGCTTCTTTGTGTTGTAGCTAAGTTTGTAAGTTCTTTCACCAATCATACATACTTTCTAGCATGGGAAAATATGATGACAATGAAATATCATGTTTGAACTGGCAAGGCATGCTAAGTTAAAGATCATAATAAATTGATCCCTGCTGGGTGTCAGGAATCTCTATTGTTAAATTTCTGTTGAACTAATGGTAACAGGTAACAGTAAATTGGACATTAATTCAAATTGTAATTCTTATGCATAGGGAAAAGTTGGTTTAGCAAGTCATACTAATGAGACAGTCAACTTTCTGATCCAAACAATAGAATTTGAAAGTGTTATCTTAAACTTTGTCGGAGAAAACCATAGAAACTATAACTTAAAAGACTCTCCAAACTGCCTGAGTGTTATTGATCCTCTGTTAGAGTCCAGGTTGATGGTGTTCCTTCCTCAGCATAGAATTGCTCTTTGTTGGGGTGAAACTCTCTCTCTTTCTTTGTGTGTGTGTGTGTTTTCTGATCCAAGCAGATCTCTTCTGAAGTGGTAGACTTCAATTTGGAGACAGTTGTCTGGAGTAACATCATTTGGTTATGATATGCATAAGCTAATCCTTCACTAATGATAATCTTTAAGTAACTGGTTCAGATGGCTGCTTTCTGTGTTGAAATTCTTCAGTCACTTGTGTGAAGATTTTTTTTGTCGTCTAGCAGGGAAATTATGATAACAAAGTATCACCTTATTTAAAGAAAGAGTTGCTGAGGATATATGCTAAAGAGAAAAGCAGGAGAGAGAGACTGTGGAGAAGCGGTATCATAAAATCATCTCCCATGCCTCCTCGGAAATTTCCTGAATATGTTGGTACCGAAGAGGTGATACCATAACTATTGCACTCAATTTGTGGCATTAATTTTCTGCATTTTCCATCACACTGAATGCAATTCCTGATGATCTTTGCAGGATCCAACATGCCTTATATGCAAGCAGTATCTTTTTCTTTCTGCCGTTGTCTGTCATTGTAGGCCATCTGCATTTGTATGCTTGGAGGTATGCAAACTTGACGATAACTTATTTGGAACGTGTTTTCTAATGATAAATTTACTTAACCTGAATGCCATTCTTCATCATCTTTACTAATGACAATTCAAGTGAGCATTCTCTTTTGTTAGTTCTTATATGTTTAGTTAATCACAATGTTTTGAGTGCATTGAAAAAATTAGAAGTCAAAGCTACTCAATTTTCATTCTTGTCATTGTCATTTATATTGTGTTGCTACTATCATCATCATTGCTTTAAAATTTCTGAAGACTGAACTTTGAGCTTATCGTATGAAATTCTTAGAATTTATTGGATGTGATGTGATAGTGTAGAAATTAAATTAAATTAAATTCTTGGAGGGGCTTCCATTGTGAAGCTAGATTCAAGGAGGTAAGGGATATCATCCCTTTGGTTATCTTGTTGATACTTGGAGATAGCAAAACTCAAGGGCTTCTGATTATAGGAACCCAATTGAACATCTATAAAGAGAAATGATTGTGGAGGCGTTGCAACTCCAAGTGTATGTGGCTAGCAATCCCTTTTGGTTATATTTATGCTAAAACATTGTTCTTGACCATTTAAGTGGGTTAGAGATTCAAAATTGTGGGCTGAGAGAACTGGAGATTGCATATTTTGTTCAATATTGGGATGCCTTTACTTTGCTAGGGGATCAACCAAGTTTTCATGTTGCATTTCTTATGAAGTTCATCCTGCTCAAATCAAGTTGCTCTGTAACAATTCTAAGTGGGTATTTAATGATTTCTAATGATATACTAATTATGCATTCCATTGAGACCAAATGGAGGAGGTTTCCAGAATGCGTTCTGCATTGTTCAAGCTTTTAGCTTTTGTTTTGAAACTTGTAATATTCTGCCAGACGTCCCCCTCTGGGAGCATCGTTCGCCTTTGATACTTAAGTAGATCTTCAAAAGGAAAAAGTGACTTTGAAATGCTTTGTCTTTATAATGACGGACTATTTTTGACCCTGGTGCAGCACTGGGAGCACATCTGTGAATGCAAGTCCAGCAGACTTCGTCTTCTTTATCGTCATACCCTTGCAGAATTGTATGATTTGGTGCTTACAGTGGATAAATGTGATTGTGATGCAAGATCACATAATAATAGCTTACAAAGACAAAATTCCTATTCCAAGGAGATGAATGTCTTGACAAAGAAGGTTATATCTCTTCTCTTTGTAATGAGTAATTTTGACATGTCATCCATTGACTAGATTAACTTAAAATAATAAATCACCTGATGTTTTCAATAGATTTTTTTTTTTTTTTTTAAACCAGTGATCCTGTTTTCCTGTAATTAAATTTTTTTCATCTTCAGGAAGTACAAAATTTTGTTACCTGGATTGGTAGATATGTATAGTTTTCTGGATTTTTATCATTTTTTTGTTCAAAGGGTTAATATCTCTGAGGTTTGCCTTGATATACATTTTGCTCCCTACTATTTTAGAAATAACAATTTGGTCCCTATTCTACCATCAATGGAAAATAAAAGATATTGAGGGACTTAATTCAGAGACTAAAGTAAAAATGAAATTTAAAATCTGGGGACTTATACCCTGAAATGTCAGGAATTAATGTGATGATGAATTCGTTACTTTATAATTTAGGACTAAAATTTGGAGTCATTGACAAATCACTAAGGCTAAAATTGCTAATTTTGAAATAGTAAGGACCAAGCATATTTTATGGACATCTTCAGAGAGTTCTTTTGTTATTAAGCTACGTTCAACTTCTAATGGCAATTTGGACAAACAAAGATGGGTTTGCTTGTGATTTAAATTGAATGTAATCAATGGGTTTGCTTGTGATTTAAATTAAATGTAATCAATGGTTTAATTGCTATAAACTAAACTAAATTATGGATGGAAGCTAGTTACGCTAGTTTCTAGTAGTGCTTGCTATT
The DNA here is from genome assembly GCA_949677035.1 of Omphalea diandra. Taxonomy (NCBI): domain Eukaryota; kingdom Viridiplantae; phylum Streptophyta; class Magnoliopsida; order Malpighiales; family Euphorbiaceae; genus Omphalea; species Omphalea diandra. Next base: position 24,416 of record CATIWR010354054.1, read on the forward strand.
TTATGTACAATCATTGCTTGTGGAGGTCAAATCGAAGAAAGTAGTTTTGCTTTTATTATTCATCTCTGATGGGGGTGAGTTTCGGGAGAGATTGTAGTCAAATGGAGTTCCTAGCAAAGTCAGAATTTTTTTTTTTTTTTACTATATCAAAGATTTGCCTGCTTAATGCACGATTCTGTGGCACCCGACATTATGCTTCTTAGAAAACATGTGTTATTTGGCTATTGTTTGATGTATTTCATATGCTAGTATATTCTTCAATTAGGAGGAGGTAGTTGCCCAACCTTTTTTGAGATTGTGAATGTGTGTAGGTTAAAGGTGGCCATATCAGTCTGGCTCAACTTGCTGGACAATGGCTTTTGCGCTCATGTAAGATTTTTGAGAATCCATATTCTGGCGATGCATTTGCTATTATATTGAAGGAAGCTGAACAATTTCTTTGGGCTGGTTCTGAGATTGATTCAGTGAGTATTGAGGCATCATTTATTTCCTGTTTGCTCTCTCAGATATAGAGGTTATGAATTATTACAATAACAAAATATATTATTTAATTTGTAACACAGGTCCGGGAGATGGCAAAGAAAGTGACTGAAGCTCAGAAATGGGCGGAAGGAATAAGAGATAGCCTTTCTAAAGTTGAAAACTGGTCATGTCATTGTGGTTATTCCAAGAAAGTGCAAATGGAGTATATCATTGAGTTGCTGAATTTAGATCCAGTGCCCTGTAATGAACCTGGGCATCTTAAATTGAAGGTTATTATTGTTTTGAGTAGTTTCTGCCTTTTTTCTGTTAAATTTATTATTGTCTGCTAATTGAAAACATATGTTTTATTCATATCATGCAGAATCATGTGGAAGAAGCCAGGCTGCTGATTCGGGAAATTGATTCTGCTCTGTCATCATACTTAAAAGTATCTCTCTATATAACATTTTACATAATTTTGTATTTAACTTTTATGAAGTTGGAATTGCTGTTTTAGTTAAAATTGCTAATTGTTTATCGTGGCCTCCAGATATCTGAGTTGGAATTGCTGTACTCAAGGGCTAGTGATTGTCCAATCTATATAAAAGAAAATGAGAAGTTGTTTCAGAAAATTTCATCAGCAAAGGTAAATTTGTTGACACAGATATTAGCCTTTTGTACATTTTTTTTTTCCCACTCTTGGGCTCTACTTGGTTTTGGGAGACCCATAGAATAAGATGACATTTGTTTTTGTTTGATTAATTTTCGTAATCCTTTGTGGTTCTTGTCTAGTTGTTTGGAGGGCAAATAAATTTGCTTTAGTTTGCTCCTTACTTTGGTGTTTTAAGTAACCTGAATGGACCCAAAGGCCACCCTTTCACTGATGCTTCTCATTCTAACTAACTTGATTTGCTGCTTTTCTGCATTTTTGCTGGTTTTAGAGAAACTAGTTTGGTTTATTATACTCCACTCTTTGGTTTCTCATGGATGACTTGCAGCTAAGGATTTTCCTTGAAAGATGGCCTATGAATATGCTACCAGTCATGGGCCTATGAATATGTTATCGAATGTGATGAAAAAAAATATCCTATATGCTTGCTTAGGTATATCTGCGTGAGATTTTTTGATTCTACTCTATATGATTGTGCCATCTGATATTACTTCTTTAACCATTCTCACTTTTCTTGCTGTCATTGTTTTTAGGCTCATTAATTAGAGTGCTTAAGTGAAATTCTTTTTGGCCAAAAGTCTATTCGCCTATGTGAGCATCTCAAATTTTTATTACATTCTTCCCTTAGGTATGGATAGAGAATGCAAGGAAATGCATCTCAGAAAAATGTGCTGCTGCAGTTGATATTGATATCCTCTACAAGTTGAAGTCAGAGGTGAATGGATTTCTTTCTTCTGTAAAATTACCATGCTTTCTTATTAAGTGCACACATGGTTTTATGGTATCATTGTTTTGTTGAATAGATATCACAGCTTCAAGTTGAGCTTCCTGAAGCCGAAATGCTTTTGGATCTACTTAGACATGCTGAACTATGTCAGGCCCGGTGTAGTGAAATTTTAACAGCTCCTAGCAGTTTAGAGGTAAGTGTATGGATATATTTGCTTTTATCTCATAGGAATCCTGAATATATGACAAGCTAGTTAATTCGTTATAATTTTTTATATTTTTCTTTGCTACAATGTGATCCACCCATAGGCATAGAGCCAACAAACCAGAATTCTCATGGACAATATAAGGATACTTGTACAAATTTCTGAAGAGTTTGAAGGCATAAATTTTTTAGCATTTGACCAATGCAGAATGTTGATGTGCTTCTTCAAGAATGGGGTAAATTTACTATTAAGGTACCGGAGTTGATGCTTCTGAAGCAGTACCACCTTGATGCGGTTTCATGGATCACACGCTGTAATGATGTCTTGGTGAATGTTCATCAACGGCTAGATCAAGACAATGTAATCAAAGAATTACAATGTCTTCTCAAAGATGGAGCATCTTTGAGAATTCAAGGTTTTGAATTTGAAGACTCTTTGTTTTTCCTATCTGCTAGTAGTTTCTGATGTTAGTTATCACCATTTTGCTACTATTTGCATGTTTTGATGCTTGGTTCATTTCTTTGAACAGTCAACTCGCAGGTATCTATTCTTGAGGTTGAGTTGACTAAGGCTTATTGCAGGCAAAAAGCCCTAAAGGTATTAGTTACTTAAACCTTATCTTTTCTTTAAGTTTTTAAAAGCTTTTGGTTGGTGTTTAGCATTTTGCGTAGAAATTTTGATGGTTCTGAATACGTTCTCGATAATGAATAGCTACAGCTTGGTTAATGCTGGCTGTACTCTGTAGAGGAGATGACCATGATCACCATACATTTGTTGCTGATCTGTTTTGCACACTTCTTATGTAGGCATGTGATTCCAAAATGCCCTTAGACTTTGTTCAGCAACTCATGATGGAGGCTTCTCTGTATGCTTCTTCCCTTGATACTGTTGAAAACCTGAAACTAGAGAAAGATTTAGTGTATTAGATTTTCATTGCATACATGGCATTTGTTTTTTCTTCCCAGGCTACAGATTGAGAGTGAAAAGTTATTTGTTGATATTTCTGGAGTGCTTGCTGCTGCTTTGACTTGGGAAGAAACTGCAGTTAAAGTTCTTGAAAATAAAGCTCAAATGTCTGACTTTGAAGACATAATAAGGTTTTGAGCATTACTTTTTGACAAATGAATTTTATCTTCATTTATCTATTTATTTATTTATTATTGTTATTGTTGCTGTTGCTATTGCTGTTATTATCAGGGACTCATGATACTTGATGGTTAGTTTAGTTATATGCATTTTATTTATTTTTATGGTGTGGGTAGTTTTTATTACTGAGTGGGCAGTTTCCTTGTAGGAAGTTATCAAGGTACAGTTACCTATTGCCTCTTCGAAAGTAGAACTAAGAGACTATGAAGGGGAGAATAAGAGTTTAATTCAGAAAAGAAACTTGTCTTTAGGGTTCCCTCTTGATGAGCCCTGGCATTGATGGTTCCTGTCCTTCATTAAGCCTATTATTGTCTTTGTCATTCAATAAAATTCCCTTATGATTAGATTCAAATTCTGGGACCATAACATATGATCTTTGGGTTTTGATCTTTTAGGAGTGCAGCAAACATATCTGTGATTCTACCTACTTTGAATGATGTCAAAGATGCTGTAGCAATGGCCAAGTGCTGGTTAAAGAATTCTGAGGCATTTTTACTGTCTTCATCTTCTATGGAAATTGACTTTAATTCTCTGCTTAAAGTTGAGTTCCTAAAGGTTAGTTATCTCCAGAATGTAAATGTTTACTGGACATTTCTTTGAATCAACCATTATTAAGATGCTTAATACTGTGCAGGAGTTAGTATCACAGTCAAAGTTACTTAAAATAACTTTAGATGAAAAAAGAGAGCTTGAAATGGTTTTGAAGAATTGTGAGGAATGGGAGCAGGTTGCCTCCTCTGCATTGCAGGATGCAGAGTGCATTTTGGAAACAAGTTATACTGGTGACTTTAAGGACACTGATCTTACCACAAGAATTGGAATTTTAGTTGCTAGATTGAATTCCATCATAAAAGCTGGTTTGTCTCTTGGTTTTGACTTTCTTGAGATTCCAAAACTTCAGAATACTTGTTCTGTGTTGCAATGGTGCAATAGGGCTCTTTCTTTCTGCTATGCTGCTCCTTCTTTTGAGGTCAGGATTTTTATCTTTATTACCTGCATAGCTTTTTTTGTCCCTCCACTTTAAAATTTTAATATATTACTGTTCAATAAAGCCAAGAGTTAAAAGCTTGTGCTTTTTTTCCTTAGCAACTAATTTTTTCTAGTTCAAATTATTAAATTGATCAAGTTGCACTCATTCCTTCTATATTTCATTTATGTTAATGTGGAAACTGCTCCTTGCAAAAGTGGGGAAAGGTTGTGCACTATAGATGACCTTCCTGCAAACATTCCAAAAGTGAGCTTCATCCTTTGTTCACTGTGGAAACATCCTTTTTTATCACTGTTAATGTGGACGGTTTGAGTTGATTTTTTTCATTGAGAAAATTACAATTAAAAACTTGTGGATTTCAAGTAATTATGTGGGTATAATGTATTCTTTGCCTCACTCTTCTGGCTCCCATGCATGATGTTTTGGTTTTAAGATCAATTCTGTTTCACATCTATTTAGCCTGGACACAACTAAATAGAAGTTGGGAACAAACCACCTGATCAAAACTTTGAGCTTTTTGGTTTGTTGTTGAAGCTTTATGATTGTTCTTCTTCTACTTCTTTTTAACCCCTCAGTTTCTTTCTGGATGCTCATTGGTGAAGATTTTCTATGTATTCTATTATTGTAGGATGTTAAGAACTTGATGGAGGCTTCAGAAAATCTTTCTGTTACATTGGTCTCTGGTTCTTTGTGGAGCACTTTGATTGATGGGGTTAAATGGCTCAAGAGAGCCTTGGAGGTAATTTCTATTCATAGAATTTTTGAAAGACGCATGTTGAGTGAAGCTGAAGAAGTTCTTGGCAAATGCCAGGTACCTTAATCTAAGCTCTTTGCTTCCCATCTTGTGCACTTTAAAGCATTGGCTTATGTTGAATTATCTACTTGCAGAGTATCAATGTCTCTTTTCCCATGGTGCTTGATCAACTTGCAAAGGCTATTCAGAAACACAAGTGAGTCTTATTCTTTTATTAAATTTTCTTTTCTTTTGATATCTTTTTCACCCTAACTGAAATTAATTCTGCAAATTTGTGGATATGTATATTTAGTCTTATGATTTCACATTAAATTTCTATAGACATATTTCAACATGCTGATGTGTCCTTTGTGCGTTCTCCTATAGAGCAACAGCTCGGTCTTTCGTTTGAATGGAAATTACAAGAATATCTTTACACATGAGATGGTGCATAAAAATGAAACCACTTTCTGCTCTATATTTCAAATTTATATTTGTTGAAATCATTGCAAGTCTGTATTCTTGGCAACACATGTTTGAGAGGATAGCTCAACGATATCTTTGTTTGTCTTAAACGTTCTATTCAGCTATGACCCTCTATAATAACTTTAATTTTCTGATTGTCATATCGGGTTGGGCTTTCTTAGGTTCAATGAGCAGCACATAATCTTCATCATATGTTGGTGAAACATTTGAGTTTAAATTTTCCTTATGTTTCATTTTTTCATTTCATTGTGCACTAGAAGCAGTAGTATTCATATAGTTGTAGAATAAGAAAAGGGTACTTACAGGTTATAAAAGTGAGGCATTGTGATTATTTGTTAATTGTTTGGGTGGTCTCTCTCTCCTCCTTGCTCTTTTTGTGGTCCTCCTCCAGGTTTTAAAAGTGAAGATACACGAGTATGTTTTTCTTTTTATTATTATTGTTGTTGATTTTATTTCTTTTTGTGTGGTATCTATTATTTCACATTATTGAGCATTGAGACGAGAAAGACAGAAGATGTGAAACACGATAAGATATGTTTGCAGCAAAGTGCAACTATCCTAGCTTTTTACCGTATGGCATAGTATGGTTCTGGATTATTAACTGTTAGCTGTAATCTTAGCTACTAACTTAGGTAGTTTCATATGTTCTATTTGTTATATTCTAGCTGTCGTGGTGTGTTTTTCCTGATCATCTTTGATGCTGGCTCTTGATTGTTCCACACACTGACTGTAAATTTAGGTCATGGAAAGAACAAGTGGATCAATTTTTTCATCTAAATTCTGTGGAACGTTCTTGGTCTCTATTATTTGAACTTAAGGTACTTTTCCTCCATTGTTCTTTATCCATAAATCTGTTTAACCTTTAATTGGGCAGTTTATTTGGGTTGAAATGCTGTCTTATAGCTCTAGCTTTATTATCTTGAGACTTTCCATTAACAGTTGTTAAGTGCTGCATGTGTTGCTGGTTGTTATAAAGCAGATGTATAGGAACTTCTAGTGGGGATACTCTCTCTCTCTACCTATCTAATTTGACAATGTATCTATGCTGTCCTATAGCTCTAGCTTTATTATCTTGAGACTTTCCATGGACAGTTGTTAAGTGCTGCATGTTTTGCTGGTTGTTATAAAGCAGATGTATAGGAACTTCTAGTGGGGATACTCTCTCTCTCTCTCTCTACCTATCTAATTTGACAATGTATCTATGGTGATAATACATAATATCATTATCCTTGGGTGATACAATGTCATTTTGTTTTTGTTATAGCTCAAACTTGTGACTGCAACCTCAAAATGCCGTCACCATTCTGTGAGAGATTCCTGGATTGCATTTGATGAATCTAGAACTGGGATAAAATATGGTTGTCCTCCTTTTTCTTGTATTTGATAGAATTTTATGGAGTATACATGCTGGGGTTGGTGTTCACACATGACAAATAGGCAGTTCAATACATTAGCTTTTGCATCTGTTTTGCATTCACTTTGTTTGGAAGTTAGAAGATTATCTTCTTTTTGCTATTATCTGATATGTTACTGATATGTATCGATAATGAAATAAAGCTAAATTGATTTTCAAACACGTTCAGGAACTTGGTATGGCTGCTGCATTTGCTTGTTCAGAGCTAGATATGGTTTTTTCTGAAGTCGAAAAGGTTGAAAAGTGGAGGCAACAATGCATGGAGACCATAGGAATCTTTGTAGATGAAGGGAGTCCTTTGCTTGGTGCTTTACAACAGGTTTTAATGTAGTTTTCATGTTAATTTTGTTTGCAGTAATACAATGCTCGGTCAATACTTAACTGAGATACTTTGAATCTCTTGCAATATTGTACAGATCAAACAATCTCTAGATATATCTTTGCTCATCTATGGCAAGTCACATACCTTTAAGGCAAGAAATTTGTTCATGTGCTGCACTAATTATAATGAAGATCTGGAGTTTTTAACTTGTTCAACATGCAAAGACTGGTAAGGTATTTTTTTCTATGTTAAAAAAAATGTGCTATTCTTTAATGTTATCACAAACATCCAGATGTAATCAATATATTCTTTGAATGGTTGTTTGACATTTGACATTTCAAATCCACTCATGTCGTGAAATTATTTGATCTGACTGGAGAATTTGAGCAATAAGAGTTAAAATTGATGCTTTGCATTCACATGGTACACATTAAATAGCAATACTGTAGGATTTTTCTCCTTGCCCGGAGAAAGTGGAAATTTTGTTGTCTTCATATTGCAAGCACTCTGGATGTCAGCTGCTCTCATATTTGCAAAATTTTGTGTTGTCTGTTTTCATTTACTTATATGATCTGGTTACATGATTTAGCATTTATCATTTGGACAGCTACCATTTGCGGTGCCTAGATCCAGCATTATTTGATGTAAATAGTGCAGAACTCTATATTTGCCCTTATTGTCAATTTTTTAAGGATCCATCAGTGGTTCAAAATGAAGCTGCTCCTCTGGTATGCTTTCATCAATTTATCCATTCCTCATTTTTTCTTGGGAATGTCTCGTGTAAACAAGCTTATTTATGCTTTTCACCTTTTATTTGTTTAATATAGAGATTTCGAGGGAGGCAACCTGAGTTAAGCGTGCTGATCAAACTTCTATCTGATGCAGAGAGTTTGTCTATAGGGTAATAAGCTGAACTTCTTATGCCTTTTCATTTGAAGCATCCCTGGACAGTATTTTATAATTGATGTTAAATTTTGACTGCTTTTGATTCATCTCCTCATAGCAGTTGCTTGAACTCTATATTTGTGATTGTAAACAGAAGATTATGAAATATATTTTTGAGAATTTCTTGCATTTTAGTATACAAACTAATGTTAACTATTGAAAAATTTAGAAAGAAAAATGCGTGAAATTTCCAAAGGATGTTATAGTTTCTCGTGACCGAGCAAATATAATGAGCGTTACTCTACTTCCTCTGAGTGAAACTCCATTACGTTTGAATTTTTTAATTTGGGGCAAGCTGGATGCCATGTCTTGATTTGCTTGAGCTGCAAACAAAAGATGCTAGCTGCTTGTGAATTGGAAAAAGTTGCAGTTTGACTTATACCAGTTCTCCTATGGAGTATTTCTTATACTTCTGAATATGTTTTTTCTTTCCCTTAAACTGCAGAATTTCATAGCTCAATTAATTTTGTTTTTTTAAAATTTCACTGTATTTATAATTGTAATTTGTTTGATCATCTAAACTGCTGCTAGTTTTTGCAGGATTGAAGAAAAAGATACGTTACAGGAAGTAGTGGAGCGAGCTTTGGAATGCAAAATGTGCTTGAGAAAAATACTGGATTTTGAATTATCTTATTTGGATAAAGATCTTAGTGTTATATCTAAAAGAATGATTATTGCTTTGAAGGTTCGTACTTTTTCTAGTTCACCGCCTGTTTTGCTTTTGTTATTTATCATTTAATTTTTGTTCTTGTTGGCTTAAGTCATTTTTTTTGGAAATATGATTAGCAAGTGGAAAATTTAATATAGCTACAAATTGGTATTCCCAATTGAAAGTGGTTTCTTCTGCAGGTCAGGCAAGTGGCTGGTGTGTATGATCATCAAGTTAACCATGGCCTTGAACTGGCATTAGCAAGAAATTCATGGAGAGTGAAGGCTAAGAGATTGTTAGAGGGTGTGCAGAAGCCCACAATGCCACAGATTCGGCAGCACATGAAAGAGGTATCTGTTGGTGTTTTAATTAAGATGGAATTGTTGCTGGTAGAATTCTCAAGTGTTTTCAAATAAGAGTTTTCTAATTGTAGAAATGGCATAGCATGATTGTTGGGACATGTGCCAGAAGTTGTCCACCATTGCTTTTGGTGATTAAGAGTTGGTAGATGCTGAGAATTTTAATGATTTTTATGTTATCTATTTAAGATGAGCCCAATTGTGAAAACTTCAAGAAACTATAAATATGCAGAAATTTTCCTGCTGAAACTGATAGCCAAGGAACCAATCATCTGGAGAGTCAAGCATGAATGTTGATTGGAAATCACATATAATCCTCTTCGCTTCCACTTTATGACAAATTCCATCCTCATCCTTCTGTTTCCTGTGCCTTGTGTTATCTGAGCTTTCTATGAGATTAAAAAATACTCCGCAGATGTTCTTGGCAGGCTCGAGTCCTTGTGGATGTAAAACATGTGAAGTTCATGGACTGCCTGTGTCTCTCAAATCCTAGTTCGATACTGTATACCTGATAAAATAAGCGTGTTGAAAGAGCTGTTTAAACTTCTTCACAGGGACTGGCTTTGAGTATACCTACTGAAGATTACTTCTGGCAAAACCTCACAGAATTGAAGAATATGGGCTTGCAGTGGGCAGATCATGCCAAGAAGGTCGAGAGCGCTTTGCTTATAATTTTTGTAAGTAGTTCTTATATCATTTTTAATTAGCTGTTCTCTTTTTGCTTTGTGCAGGTTGCAATGGATTCTGGGGCTCTTGGCTTGGATCAAGTTTTTGAACTTATTTCGGAAGGTGAAAATTTGCCTGTTTACTTGGAGAAAGAACTGAAGGTAACAAATTGTGACTATATATAACAAATTGCTTGCGTTCTTGTTTTAAGAGCTTGAATATGCCATATCATATTTGTATACTGGGTTGTGCAGTTATTGAGAGTTCGAAGTATGCTATACTGCATTTGTCGAAAACCATATGATGATAGAGCAAAGGTAACTTGTGATCAATGTGATGAGTGGTATCATGTTGATTGTATCAAGTTACTCCACCCTCCAAAGATCTATGTCTGTGCAGCATGTGCGCCTCAAAAAGAGTTGTCTACATCATCTCAGATGGATGATGGAAGGTAAGTTTATTGTTAATGTCTTCGGCTAACGTGATTGCATTAGCCTTTTCTAGTCTTGCTTTTGGCTGGATGCAGAAGTTTGGTGCTTTTTTGTAACCTTGTCAAAATATTTCTTCTTTTTTTCAGAATGCGAACATATCTCTCTGAATATGAATGTTGATTACATAACATAGATATGTTTTGGAGAGCTAGTTATGATAGATATTTTTGGATAGCTAATTCTCATGGGAGTGGAAATGGTAAATATGGTTTTAGATGGCATTTGAAAATTTTTTTGTCCATCTCTGCACTGTCCTGTGAGTATGGAAAGTTCGGTTTGGCTGATAGAGAATTCTTCTGTTTGTGCTTGTTTTTACAAATTCTGTTTATCTTGTCTTTTGAATGTGAAGAAAGGCCATATTTTTATGCATCTATTTTCCGTAGCATTAGTAATTATCTTGTTTCTTTTATTTTATTTGGTTTTTGCTGAATGCTTTTTCAGATTGACAAGTGCCAAATTTGTAGAGCCAAAAACGCCTTCCCCGCAACACTCTATGTCGAGAAAGAAGACGAAGGAAACTGAGTTCAGTGTAGCGCAAAAGATGCTTCCAGTTAGCAATAGTGATAGCATGTTTGGGCGATCAAGCGGAATTGATCAATTGTGGTGGCGAAATAGGAAGCCTTTCAGAAGGGCGGCAAAAAAAAGAGCCGAGCTCGAGAGGCTCTCCCCATTTTTTCATGTACAACAGTAGACAATAAAATAAGTAGCTATCAATCATTTAATTTATTCAATTGATTGCTACAGTTGCAGTTACACGGTTCCATTACAATAAAATCAAATTTGTATAGTGAAAGGTTTCTTGCTGGTGCATTATTAATTGTTGGTACTCTGATCCGCTGAAACCTAGCAAACGGCAACTCCTAACCAGCCAAATTAGCGGCGCATCAAATCAAATGTGTTATAGTCGTATTGGTATTGAGCTTCAGTTTTTTTAAGAGACGGTGTTGGGTAATTTGTTTAAATGGTGATTCGATTATAATCAAAATTTTACTGTGATTACTAAAGATTGATTTTATTTTAAGAGTTGCAATTCTATTTGTGTCGGTTATGATAAAAAGTTCAAAGTGCAAAATCAATGTTAATTAGAAAAATCATAAGAAGGATTTTGACTAGTAAATTATAATAAAATAAAAATAAAAATTTAGTGATTCAATCAATAAAATTAGTTTTTAGTGATCGGAATAAAATTTTGATAATAATTCGGTGGGTATAACTGTTGATTACCTATGATGTTTCTGTTCTACGTTTTTTTCCTTCCGGAATTTGGGTTGGGCCCAAATAATTACTGAAGGGAGCAACATCAAGCAGTTGTCGTGTGTTGGTTCACGCAATGAAATCAAGTCAAATTCCAATGGGCCTAGATTTGTTTTTGTTGAGCAGACTATAGACTGCGAGGTGCCCACTATGACGAGCCTTATTTTCTTATCTAATAATTCTCATATATTGAATTTATTGCCATTTTTTAATTAAAGAACAGTAATATGAAAGAAATTATAAATGTGTTACATTATTGCCTCGGGAATCCACCTTTAATCTCTATATTATGCAAATGCGTGCAGCTTCATTATTATGCTTAGGAGTGGAAGCATGCATTATCCAAGCGTATGATGAGCTATTTCAAGTGCCTATCCTATGCCTAAGTAATTTTATCAATCTTTATATTACTAATTAATTATAAATAATTAATTTTTATAAACATTTTACTTATCATTGAATTATAATGTAACAAAAAATCTTTTATTTATATTAATAAATTTTAATTTTTTCTAATAAGATTGTGTATATAAAATTTTGTAAAAAAAAAAAGTTTATAAAAGTTTAAAATTTTAATGTGATAATTTAATATCACATTTTTACAATTTATAGCATTATATCAAAGAAGTTTACTAAGTTCCTGTCCAGTAATATTGAAAAATTTTTATCTAAAGATAATAATAATATTTTATTATAAAAGGTTTTGAAATTAAATGTTATTTTAATATCAATTAAAATTTAGTATTTGAATTAAAATCAATGATAAATATTATAATCATAAATATATTTAAATTCAAAATTCATATAACATATTTATAATAAATTATTACTTTTAATTTATCATGATATTTTTATATATTATATTAATTTGGACTTTAATTTCAAACTTATAGTCATAATTTTAAATTTCCTAATATTATTAAATTAAACATATTTATATTATGATCATATTTTAATATTAAAGAGAATATTTTACACAGTACACAAATACTTTAAGTTTGTGAAATTAAAAATAAAAATGAGAAAATAATAATATTATTTTTAATTAAGTAGGAGATTCCGTAGGCTAGACGTGGACCGACTGCTCAGCTTTGTTTCCTCCCGACTCAACCAATCACATGCATTCACAATGACCATATTCTGGTTTGACCAAAAACTATGAAAGTGAAGCACTCAGATGATATTAGACAAAATTACCCTTATAGTTGCACTTCAAAAAAAAAATACCACTAATAATAATAAAATTAAAGTAAGAACCCAACCAAAAAGAAAGAATTTGTGGCCCTATAGAAGGAATGTGGGTATTGCGGTTTTTTCATATGTGCATGACAGGTTCTTTTGCTTTCCATCATCAGAGATATAATCCCACATTTATGTCTACTAATGATTGAGTGAGACCTACCAAAAATTCCATGCCAATGTATAATTATTGATGGGGACTCAACACAAACTTTTGTTCATCAAACTTTAATTTGTGGATAAATTGGAGGTGACATTTTGGCATTTGTTGCGAAGTTCGACCTACCGTGACATACTCAAAAATATCCTTTGTCAAATACCATTTCTTTTTAAAATATATTTTGTAGCTTTTAAATTTGACAAAATTTTTTTTATCATATGATCATTTTCTAATTGTTAATTGTAAAAGCTGAACTCAAATCTTATTTAAGCAAAAAGAAATTTTATTTAAATTGGTTATTTGTGTTAACACCTAAGTTTTAATTCAATTAGCTAAAGAATAGTTTCGTATGAGTAGCCTAGACGATAAAAGGTAGAGGAGAACATGGTTTTAACTTCACTCTCCCCTTTTTATGGTTTGGGAAAAATCGGCTATGGAATAAATTAATAAAATAATTATTCTATCTTTTAATAATTTTGATTCTAAACCTTCTAAAGGTAGAAAAATAAATTTTATTTTATGATTTTTTATTCATTTAATAAGAGCTCTTATCTTTTATTTTGATAATTAAAAAATGAATATTATTTTTTTAAAAAATAAAAAGCCTAAACTTTTATCTCATTATAATGCTACATGATATTTCAAAATAATTATTAAAATCTTAAGTCTATTAATTTTGTTTTAATAGTCATTTTAGTATGGAACAAGTGTACAAATATAATTAAACTTTTCTGAATATTAAAGGTGAATCATTTGCTAATTCATATTATAATTAATACTAAATTATAGACGTGGATCTATAAAATTATTATAAATTGTTATATTTAATATTTTTATTTATTCTTATATCTATTTTTAGTTATTGCATTTAATACAATTAATTAATTTTTAAATAAATTTAACAAGTTATTTGTCAATCTTCTAAAAGTATTATTATCTATGTACTATAAGGTAGTTGATTATCTTAATAAATATAGCCAATATTGGTTTAATCCTTTAACAATTGGAAATGGGCATTTTTGTCAACTAACAGGTTCACATTTTCAAATATTAGAGTACTTCGTCCGTTCATATACAAGTGTAAAATATTTTTTTTTTTACAATTTTTAAGAGATTACAACTTTACCTTAAATGAATAATTATCTCTATTAAAATATTATATACTATTTAAATAATTTTTGGTACTCTCTCCGTACTAATTGCTATTACTTTAAAAATGAATAAAATTAATATTAAGAATAAATTTAAATTTTATTATTTTTTATATTAATTAACCTTTATTTATGAATAAAAATAAAATTTTTATTCTATAGTTATACGTGAATAGAGAGGTATACAGTGATATCGGAGGAGGGTGGGATCTACAATCTACAAATTATTATGCAGCCAAAATAATTTAATTATTGGAAACAGCAAAATTTAATACGTTCATCATCTTGTCTTTGATAAACACTATTCCCCAAAACCATAGGATTATAAAATAGTTGCCACTGTTTATTTCAATCAAAATCAGATTCTCATTGCCAGAATTACCTCCACTATTAATGCGGTGACTACTATTTTTCGTGCTTTTCACAGGATAATAGAACTGTTCTCATATAAAAAACCAAAAAAAAAAAAGAAAAAAAACCCCTTAAAAATATAACTAACGTAATCAAGAATAGTGACTTAAACAAACCAGATGGCTATTTTAGATTGCTAGACATGACCGAAAGGTTTAGGAGTCCTATTTCTGTCGCTTTCTCATTGCATCTCTTCCTCATGTGACGTGACACAGGCTGGCACTCCAACACTCACTCTTTTTTTTTTTTCTTCTTCTTTCTCTTTGTAATAAGGCATGCAGTTTTTCTTTCTGCAAAACTGATTCTTTTTGTGTTTAATATGCTTTACTGCTCCTATAGGTCCACTTCCTGTTGGTTTTTGCTTTTACATTATGTACTTTTATTGATTCTTTGAGGGTCTTTCTTTAACTAGTCTTTGGGTCATTGCTGACTCTTCTTAAGATGGGTTTTTGGTTTTTCTTTGTTTCCTTTCTAGATTCATAAGGGACTTTCAGTTGAAGAAGAGAGAGGGATTGATGTGTATGATGGCATCTACTTGCAGTTTGTTGGGCGTTTCTTGTAATTCACTTCTTTGAGATCTAGTGGGGTATGCCCTCTAGTATTTTTTTTATCTTTCTTTTTGCTGTTATTGTTTTTTGACTTAGAATGTAAGAGAAGATAAAATTGTTGCTAATAATTGTAAATTGCCTTTTGCACATGTTACTTTGCTCTTTTTTGAGGGAGGATTTTGTAGATAACATAGGATTTCTTTGTGGTTCAAGGTTTCAGATTTAGGGGGATCAACTTCAAAGTCAGGTTTTTTTTTTGGAGGTTTTTTCGATCTCAAATTGTGGAATCAATAATGGGGACTCTGCTTTTTGGAAGAATGGTGGTTATTCGCAAAGTCAAGTTCTTTGTAGTATTAGTCCATGATAGAAATGTCAGAGACAACTCTTTCGTGTGATTATGGTTTTGGCTTTTTTATGCAATTTGGAAATGAGAATGCATTGGTTGAATATGGTTGTAGTCGGTGGATCTCTTATGACCGGTTTGTATGCTTCATATGTTATTTGCATGTACTTTTCTATTAAGAATTAGATGTGCTGTTTGTACCTGGGGCTAGATTAATCAAATAGATTACCCTTTTACAAGATGACTTCTCTTCCTTATCATAGCATCCTGGAAATTTCACTTTGGCACATTAGGTTATTAATTAACCCTGCCTCTTTTCCTTCTCGTGGTTTGGCTCTGGTGACATGTTGTTGGTAGTAACTGAAGCTCCATTATAAATTTCCAGTTAACAGCTTTCAATTTATGATATCCTAATTAGCTTTGTATTTCACATTTGGAGATTCTTGTATTTAAGTAGATTTTGATTTCATTTATTGTAGTGCCTGGTGTTTTGCTCATCTTCTCCTTTGTTTCTATGGTGATTCTCTTAATTTTGTTTTGATCTTCGTTTTTTGCAGAGTTGCGGATCTACCAATGGGGCTACATATGGAGTTGGATTTCAAGAAGGGTTGCTCCTCAGATCTGAGTCCTAAAACTGTTCTTCCATGCCGACATTTTTCTGATGCTGAAAAGAAAAGTTCAAAGGGCAAACTTATTCGAAAAGATGATATTTTGACAGTGAAGGAAGGCTTCACAGAGATTAATTTTTGCCGTTATCGTAGTTTCTCCTGTAAGACGCCAACATCTAGACCAGGTCTAGAAGGTAGCATTGAGCTAAAGCGAGGTTCCATTTATCAAAGCTCTAGAGAAGTAAGGAAAATGAAACAAATGGGCAATAACGAGGGAAGAAGGAAAATTGAATTGTCACGTGATAGTGACACTTTTTTCTCCTTCAGCATTGTTGACTCTTTGTGCGGTTCAGATGATGAGAACACACAGAAGAGAGATCCCTCATTGTCTCTGAACTTAAACTTGAACCCAACGCCTGTTAGGAAATCTTGCATAGAACCATGCTTATCAGATGGCTTCATTGAAATTTGTCCAAATTTACGCAAGAGGGAAAAACAATCTACTAGAACTGTAAGGAGTGAATCAATTGAGAATCCAAGCCTCAAAAGTGAGCAAGTTTTTGGTCCTGTAAATGATGCTAATGATCTTCTTGAAAAAGATATGCCTCTGGCGTTCCTTAAGTCACTTTCTGCTAAGGTAGAAGTGCCTCATTCTCCTCCTTCAGAAAGTGATTGTTCTTCCAAAGCCAGGTCAAAGTCCCGGTTCGGCCCCATCAAAAAGATGTTTGATCCATTGATGAAATCCAAGTCTTTATGGAGTCCACTGGGTTATATACCAGAAGCCGGTGATGTCAAAACTGCAGGGATGTCAAACATGAAAAAGAATCAGATTTTGAGTAAACCTTTGTTGCATGACTTCTCACATACAATTGGGAAATCAGATATTGATTCTCCACTTGTCCAGAAAGATCACCACGATTGGGCTGTGGCATGCTCACCAGTTCACCTACATGGTTCTCTTAAGTTGGAAAATAAATATGGGTTGCCATATTTTGAGTTCTCGGTGGATTGCCCTGAAGAAGTTTTTGTGGCCAAGACATGGAAGGCAAATAATGCTTTTAACTGGGTATACACATTTCACTCTATTTGCAGTAAAAAGAAGAGCAATGCCAGCAGCTGGTGTTTGGCTGATGGCAGCAAGGAGTCTTTGGTGTTGGGACAAATGCAAGTTTCCTGCTATTTATGTTCCGAATTAAAAAATGGTGGTTTTGACAACTCTATGGTGACAGAATTTGTGTTGTATGACATTGCACATGCGAGACAACGTGCAAGACAAAGTCTATCTACACAAGATTCTCTTGAACCTGTTAAACCTCCTAATTGTTCTGAATCAGGCTTTCTTGGTGGAACTCATGAGTTGGACAATGGCCCTGATACAATGAAACTCAAACATCAAGCAAAACGTGATTCTGATTGCAGCAACTTTGCTTCTTCTAATCCTTATCCATGGCCATCTGCAGTTTTACATTCAGACCTTGAAATTGCTGCCATTATTATTCAATTCCCATTTGCCAAGAGAGAAAGTCTGAAATGCAAAAGATGGGATAGGAGTAATGATAAAATGCATTCAAGTCCACTCAACCATTCCATGTTTGAGCAAAGGAGAAAAAACTGTACAGAGATAGAAAGTCAAGAAAAGGTGAAGGTGGTGATTCCAACTGGAAATCATAGTTTGCCAATTGATGAAAGTCAAAACCCTTCTTCTTTGCTTGATAGATGGAGATCAGGAGGAGGCTGTGACTGTGGTGGATGGGATATGGCCTGTCCACTCACTGTTTTTGGCAATCCTGGTATCAGATGTGCTGAAGATGAACCGCTTATGGATAATCAGCAGCCTTTGGAACTTTTTGTTCAGGTATGCTTCTTGTTTGTCGCCTGATTATGACCATATTATTGGTAACTGTAGATTTGAGTCTTACAAGCTTAGATAGAAAGAATCTAGGGGAAACTCACATTGTGATTCTCAGTCTACAGGCAGTAATTCCTGCCAACAGATCTCGAAGATGCACAAGACTTGTTATGTGTGAGATGCACCCTGTCTGCAATTACTTTTGCTACTAATTGTCAAAGATTGTTAAAACGTTGACGTCTTTGGATAAACAAGAATATAATGTAGTGGCAGTACAATAACAGGATTCTGGAAGTGACTAGTTTTTTTATTTTGTTATTCATGCAAATCAGTCAATTTTTCTCTCAGATTATGTGGTCATTTATAAGAAATCACCAGCAAGTTTGGTTTTAGTAAGTTAGTAATTCAGATCTATCTCTTTTTAGTAACTGATTATCATGCAAACTATTGAACCCTACCAATGACTACTTCTTATATGTTTGCTTTAAGCAACTCTAATTTTATGGATAGAGTATTTATATGAAAGGCCCTCATATTATGCAAAGAAAGAGTGGTCCTTCTGAGATGGCATTTCATTGAAAATTGCAATATATGAAATCTAGTATCAAATGACATGGACCAAGCCATCACAAGCTTTTTGTCTGCCACTTGAGCTTTTCTTCAAATTTTTTTCATTGCTTATGAGCGTCAATGCTTTCTTGTTGATCTAATTAGTCTCTTAATAGCTCTTACAAGGTTCTGATTTCTGTCCAGGGAATAAAACAAAAAATTCCAGCATTGACCATGAGAGTTGTTGAAGAGGGAAAATATGCAGTTGATTTCCATGCACGGTTATCCACATTACAAGCATTTTCCATTTGTGTTGCTGTATTGCATGGTGCAGAAGCCTCCAGTGCTGTTGCTGAGGAAAGAAGCAAGCAGTTGCCTCATTGCAATTCAGTGAAAATACTTATTGAGGAGGAGGTGCAATTCTTAATTGAAGCAGTCACAAAGGAGAAGGAAAAAGTCTCCAAGAAGATGGAAGAGATCCAGCAGTCTTATGTGCCCAACCCTCCTTTTTCTCCATTTGCTAGGGTGTAGACTCAACCGGATTGCTTGACGATGCAAAATGGCTCTTTCCAAGGGGGACAGATTTGCTTTGGATGGACCTGAAATAAAAGAAATATTTATCACTTAAAGACCATTGAATGATAAATGCTGCAGCTTTTCACCTGGGGCGACTAGATATGAGGAAGTCTAAATTTCTGTTGCAGCCTTCAGTGGCTTCATTAACTTTATTAAACTGAAGGGTTCCCTTGAATACTTCAGTAAGCTGGGGATTCCATCGCAAGAGGGTTACCTTATATCACAAAATCTTTAGATGTATAATTGGATTTCTTCTATTCTACAACTAGAAATAGAATAGAAACTCATACTGTCCATATTGTAATTTGATAGCAAGAGGAAAGTACCAATTCAATTGTTGAGATGAGAGATAGGGGTCTTACGCTTGTTGTGTTATATTGGGTATAAGGTGGTAAGGGGAAGTAGATCTTTGGAATGGTGTCTAGAGGCTCTTGTTATTGCTGTAATTTGAGCTGGTTAGTTAAAAATTTTGTTAAAAATTCTATTTCTCCAAAACAATAAATAGTGGTTTTATCCCTTGTCCTTAAATGTTTTTATGAAATTGGCTACATATGGCTAGTTGGCAATCATTTGTTCTCATGCACTAGCTCAATAATGTGTTGACTTGTACTGTTGTAAGTTGAGCCCAAAAGCAATTATAGAGATATCTTGTCATGTTTGTTGTCTGCTAGGACAGAGCCATACTGTCATCTTTTAGTCCATGTTCTTGCTTGCATTGAAGAGTTGGCACATTTTGTCCCCTGGAGCATTCTTCTTGATTTCTAGTTTTTTCTAGTAAACTAATCCTTGTAACTTGTTGACTCTTAGTACGTCAAGGGTTTTTCTTCCCCTTAACCAAGAATTTCTACTAGTTCTAGCATTGCAAAATACTTCCACCCAGTCTAGCTGCTTGGCTTTAGCAGTCACACAGCGAAAATCACTTTAGGGGTGATGCCAAATTTTCATTTTGCATCATTTTCTCCAATGTACCCAAAAGAAGGAAAAAAATTTCAATTCCATCTTATCCTATTCCTTTTATCTTTTAAAGCAGCTTTGATCACCTGCCTTGGGAAATATAAAAAGTAGAAATGGACAATTTAAAAAAAATTTAGGGAAAGAAATGGGCAAGTTAGAATGCAGAAAACAAATGAATAGTGAGATTTAATCGTTTCAAAGTAGCAAAAAGAAAAAAAAAAAAAAAAAAGATCAGTTTAAAGAAGTAGAATAAGATACTTTTAAAAGGAAAAGGTCAGTTTTAGGAATTTAGAATAATACACATTTAAAATTGGGAAAACAAAATGGACGCCGTTGCCGGGGATCGTACGTGGGTCCCCCGCCTGACAGGCGGGAATACCTATCACTATCCCACAACGACACGTTAGTTGCCTTATATTAGTCTCGCTATATTCCTTTTATAAATTATGGATAATTAGACTTTATATTTAATGCTTTTACATATAAAGGAAAAACAAAAATATCTCAAATCATTTTTACGAAATTTACCAATCAACAAATCCAAGAACTATGATTTCATTATTAAAAAAATAACAACTTAAAAAAAAAAAAAAAGAGCACCTTATCTACTAGAAAATAAAAATTATATATATATATAAATATATATTGAATAGCTAAAAACTTATGACTCATAAGTATATGAAGGAAAAACAAAACAACTTAGCTCAAATTAATTCCACCAAAATTTCCAAATAATAAATTGAGAAGAAGGATGATTTCATTAGCGGAAAAAATAAACTTCGCTAGCCACACCGAACAAACTGCTTCTATGAAATAAATTTTAAGCAAACTTATTTGCCAGAACATCAAATCAACATAAAATTGCTGACCTGTTGAATCCTTTCCCTTTGGCATTGACCACGATGATTTAAATTGACGCCTCTTCCGATTCATTTCTTGAGAAAATTTTTCAACGGAGAATCAAAAAATCAGGGCTTCGAATTTGAAAGTGGGCTGGCTCGGTTTAAATTAGGTCATTTTCTTTTGGCGTCTCTTATCTCTTTTTATTTAATTTTTTTTTACAATTTCTTTTTTTGTCTTTTAATTTTTACCATCCCTTTTTACAATCTATTTTTTTTTTTTTTAATTCTTTTAGCTAGTTTATTTTCTGTGTGTTACATAGTTATAATAATAAATTTACTTAATATGTGATTTAAATCTATAAAATTTATCAAAAAATATTTATATCAACAAAATATTTAGTGCTATATTTAATTTAAATTCACAAGTAAAAAATAACTATAATTAGTTGAATTTTAGTGAATTGAATAAAAAGTTGGCATAAATAAAAAGTTAATAACAATTAAAAATAGAAATAAAAAATATAAAAATTAAGTGATTATATATTTTCAAAGTTACGTAGAAAAATTAAATGATTATAGAATAATTAATTAAATTGATTATATATTTTGCAAGATTACATAAAAAAATTAAGTGAGTTATTATCTATATTTTTTAAATTGCATTGAAAAAATAAGAGTTTCTTAAACTATATATTTAGATAACATTTATTATATTAATGAAAGGGTATTTAGGCAAGTAACAATTAAAGTAGAAATTGTCACGTGTGCAAATGCTGACATCAGCGACTTCTACTTTAATAATATTCAATAGATTTTTATAATCCCTTTTTCTTTATTATAAAAAATTTTTACAATCTATTTTTAATTGTACAATTTTTTTTACCTTAAAATCTTAAAATATCATTTAAATTGAAAGATTAAATTTTAAAATTCATGAAATTAAGAAATCTAGATTTTTAATAATTTTTTTATTTCATAAATTTTAAAACTATTACCTATTTGTTATGCATATAAAAGTTATAACATTTGAAGGCAAATTTACAATTTAAGAAACTTGAATAAAATTTCTCATTTATTAAAATGAGGAATTTGATAAAAAATTTATATTTTAGTAGATAATGAATTTGATATATAAATGTAAATTTTATATGCATAACAAGCAAGTTACAATTTTAAAATTTATGAAATAAAAAAATTGTTAAAAATCTAGATTTCTTAATTTCATGAAATTCAAAATTTATAAATTTTAATCTTTCGATATAAATGAAACTTTAGAATTTCAAGGTAAATAGATGTTGCCCAATTGAAAAGTGATTGTAAAAACTTTTTATAATTCAAAAAAAGAGATTAAAAAATTAAAAACATAAAAAAAGAAAAAAAATTATGAAAAGAAAATTTTAAATAAAAAGAGATTACAAAAAGAAATGGAGCGATAAAGAGAAAATTAGAAGTTTTACATAGAATTTTCTCAATAATAACGTAAAACACACACAAAAAAAAAAGCACATTGCTTCTTCAAAATCAACAAGAGCCCATCACTGCTTGTAAGAGCAACAATCTGATGGCGCCAAAATTTAATTTTAAGAACTTTGATCTTCTTTGGATTTAATAGGGTGTTTGATAACCTAATTTAACATTTAAACTTCAAATTTTAAACATTTGTTTAAAGCTGAGAATGGGATACAAGATTTTCCGATTTGAACTAAAAAGCCAAATTAAATCGAAAAACATTAAAGAAAGGAAAAAATCGAATCAAAATTATCTCAAATTTTTAAATCAGTATAATCCTAGTTTCTAAGATGTCTTTGATTTGAGAATCGAACTTATACCAAATTGATACTACGTTATCTCCAATATATATATATGTGTGTGTGTGGATTTTTTGAATTTTGATAGAATTTTAAAGAGATATAAAGATAAAGTGATTTTGAGCTAATAAATATAAAAGGTGACGTAACTTAAGATGCAGTGAGTAATAAAAAAATTTGATATCTATTTATTAATTTGTTATAATAAACTTCTCACAGGCTTGTTCTATTTTATTTGATAGGAACAAGACTGTTATAATTAGACTTTCGCTATGCAGGATGAAAGATAGATTAGTTCTATTGAACTATAATTATGATATATAAACTTGGTGAGTGAGTAGAAAATATTAGTACGGATTGTATTAGAAATATTTGCACCACCATTTAAGAAGAGATAGAGGTCTATCGATATAATTTTATATTTGAATTTAGTCATTAAAATTTTTTAGTTGTTTCTTATTGATAAACCATATGGAAATATTGTTTATGATTCTTATTGTCAAATATTTAACCATTGGTTAAATGGATGAGTAAAAGGTAATTTCAATTATATTCATCCTATCACGTCATACTTTATTCCATTTAAAATTATCATATAGTGAAAAAATTGCGAAATTTAGTAGCAAATTATGTTCATAAAAAATATTAGAAAATATATCAAATCAATAATTAATTTGCTAATTGATATCATATAATATGAAATGCTATTGCCGATTCCAACTTGATGATGAAGAACGATGTGTTGAATTATGAATTTTAAAGTTTATTATCACTATGAAAGATGCAAAAATATAAATTATGTGGATCTATATTATTAGGCCACAATAAAGATTATATTATATATCATTTATATTATACATTGATGTAATATATTATATTTGATTCTTATATTTTGATGCAATATATTATATCATTTTGTGTTGATGCAATATTATTATATCACATTTACATATTGATACAAAAATATTATCTCTCTTTTTTTTAATAATTATTGTGATTACACAATTATATTAGGCATTAAGGACATAATCTAATATATAAAAATTGGAGTGAGAGCATATTTCAACTTTTATAATAGAAAGTTAACCACTAAAAGGAGAAAGTTAGGCATGATGGTGAACTAAAAGTCATTCATATTTTCATTTAAAATTGTTGCTTTTGTGTATAAATTATGAGTCTTTTAAGTAAAATTTTTATATCTCGAATTTGTTGAATTCATAGTCTTACTCTATAATTATAGTTGTTATACTTATTTGAGTGTATAAAATATAAACTATCGAGTCTTAATAATCAAAACTAATTAATTTTTAGTTTAGTATTTCTCAGTCATATACACGTAAAAAATTACTCAGATTTTTAACTTATCGCAATCTATTTAATATGAATTGTGATCTTACGTAAACTTTTGTAATGTACAATGGATAATACATCAATTCGCAGATCGCATCAATTGAACTATATTATAGGCAAACATGATCAAGACAAGTAGAAAATACCAGAACTAATTATGTTACAAATATTAACACCATGTACTAATAAGTGAATCTTAATTTATATGATTTTATGTTTAGATTTAATCATCTAAATTTCCTAAATTATTTGCTTGTGGATAAATCATCCAAAAAAATTATTCATGAGCCATGTTAAGAAACATTTGATCAATGGCATGACTGGTCAATGTAAAATCAACTCAATCTCATTTATTCTATAATGTCTTATTTTATCTGGAAAATATAAAAGCAAATTATTTTCCTAAGAAGAATATAGCATTTATTTAACAAATGGTACGTTTTCTTGCTGATATTTATGTAGTAAAAAATGTCAATGGTGGATTTAAAAAGTCCAATTTAATTATGAAAGATGATGCCTTGAAATTTTAGATATTAAAGTCTATCATGATTGACACATTTTTTTATATCTACTTCAAATAATACACATTTTTTATATAATTTATATTTAAAAAAATTCAAATTAATATTATATTTCAGTATTGAATTTTAAAATATAAATTAATCAAAATATTTTTATTAATTGATCTATCACAATGGTTTTAATAATCGGTTGATTTTTCTATAAACTAAATGTTAGCAAATGAATTACTAATTACTTCTAAAATGATATTTTCATGATTTCATTTAAAATATAAATTACATTTTATATTGTATTAAAGTAAATTAATTTCTATTTTTATAAAATTAATATTCATATCTATTAAATCTATGAAAGAAAGAAAAACATAAATTATTTATTGATTAATCAAAATTTTTAATTTATTATATGTGAAAGATTTGTTTTCTTTGTCTAAGAAAGTGAATGAATAATAAATTAATTTTTATTTAAAAAATTTAAGTCATAGATAAATAATAATCTATTTATAATATTTTCAATAACATGCCATAGATCAAGTAATGAATGTTGTAAATAGTTGATGTGTGAAGTTATTAATAATTATTAAAGATGATATGTCATATATATATATATATATATATATCGCGCAAAAAGTAAAAGATCTAAACCATAATGAGAGCTATACAAGCCCGGGCTCTGCTACAACCTAAGCTCAACAGACAATCTCTTTTGACGCATCAAGAGGACCACAACACCAATCTTAAAGCCGAGCTCAGCTCACAATCTTCAAAGCATGAAGAGTAGTCTCCTCTTCAAAACCACAACTCAACAACCACAAATACTGCTGGACCGGATGACTAGTTTGTGAAAATTGGGGGCTATCATGCACCTGTGTTTTGAAAACCAAATCATACTAATTAATCCAACTGGTAAAATTGAGAATCAAATTAGTGATTGAGTGTGATTGAATCTAGTTTTGAACCGGTTATTTGAAATTATTCAAAATCAGACCGAAAATTGAATATTTTTAAAAATGAAAGAATCAATTTCGGACAAAAATGATAAAATATTTATTCCAAATTGAATCGATTTTCTATTCATCTAATTCGGATATTCGGGACTAATGCATCGATTCAATTCAATTTGAGTATTTGAATCGGATAAAAATTAATAATTGGTATTATCCTGAATTATCATTTAAATTCAGATCGGTTTAATTATTTTTCAAATACTATTGATTTTTAAATTTTAAAAATTTTTCGATATGGTTAATCAGTTTGATTTGATATATCCAAATCTATACTCATCCCTACCAATGATTGGTTCAATTTCATTCAGTCCGATTTTCAATATTATTTTTTTAATTATTATAAATATATTTATATTTTTAATTTTTTAATGCTGTTTTAATAATATTTTTAAATTTTATATATTATTAAGTCAATTGAATTGAAAGAATTAAATTGATCAGATCGAAAATCAATTAACTGATTAGTTCACCGAGCAATCAGTTTTTAAAAATATTGTCATGTATGACCGTCCAAAGAAGCACACGAACCATTAATAACTTGCACGCGATCACAGACTAATACCATTAATAAGGCCGATTAAGGTAATTGGCATACCACTTCTAGACAAGCCCAAGTCAGACATGACAAGCAACCAGATGCTGAAAGTAAACCAAATACTCGTGTTTCATTGAAACTTTTCAGTTTAGCATTGTCTTTAATTTTCATGAGAGGACATCTATGGTAATTTTTCATTTTTCGCTAAATCTTTTGTCATCCCCAAGACGCAAATTTCTTGTAAGATTAAACCTAAGATCACCAAATCCGTCGTTCATTCAGTTTCATGACATTCATAATCATACCAACAAGAAGAATGCCTGCAAGGTTAACTGCAAAGCTAATTGCGCCACAACCTCATCGCAATTCATTATGATAAACTAAGATTCTTGGTTACATGTATTTTATACCATTAAATAAACTACTTTCAAGTTTATCCCTTCCAACGGAAACGTTTGGAAGCTGGGAATAAGCTAAAGGAGAAACATGATATATTTAGAATTTAAAAATTGCAGCAAGCGTCAATTTCTTTACGATATAACATGTCTCCAAATTTGCTGCCATTGCTTTGGAGGTTTGGCTCTAGATGCTATGAAGCGGTAGAGAGAGGTGTCAGACGTGGTTAAAGCATGCATTCGAAAGCTCATGCAGCTTGATGAACTTCAAACTCGTGCCAAAAAGAATGCCTGCGAGCTGACTGCAAAGTCTTTTGCACCACAACCTCATCACTATTCATTTTGATAAAAGCGGGGCACAATGTGGTGAAACCCAACAAGCTCAACACTATGATCCTCGAGTATATACATTTTACACCATAACATACTTTCCAGTTTATCCCTTCCGATGAAAACATTTCTATGGGATAAATGAAAGCTAGGATTAAGCTAAGGTAGAAACAACATGATAACGTTAGAATTTACAAACTACAGTAAGCGTCAATTCCTTTACCATCCAAAATACTCTCCAACTTTACTGCCATCGCTTTGGAGCTTTGGAGGAACTACCAAAAGTTGTTTTCCTAGGTGCTGTAAAGAAGTAAAGAGGTATCTGATGTTAAAGCATGGAATATAAATCAATTAACATAAAGCTGATATAGATGCACATCATGAAACTGGCGGTGGACCAAGAAGTTTCACCAGTCTAACCAAAATATAGGAGCAGATAAATAGCTGAGTGCATGGCATAAAGAGAAGATAAAAACAGGTTTAAATATACATACTTGATGAAGTCCTTGGGGTGGAACTCTTAGCCAATGACAAGCGCGACAATCCTGTTTGCACCAATTTTTGAGGAGGCCGCGGAAGCTTAGATGTAAAAATTGGTCTGGCACCAACAGAAATATCATGTATCCGATTAATTTGACAGTGATAGTTTAGTAACGAGTAAAATAATCCAAAGATTCATATAGAACTTAGAAAACACTGGAAGTTTCCTCACTTCGCGATTTGTTTTGCCGCTTGAGGTGGTTTTGCAATCTCAGGTGAATTTGAAGGTAGAGAAGCTTCAGCTGGCCTAGCAGTTTCAGTTGATTTTGCAGATTCTGGGAAAAGCGTGAACTCAACAGAATCT
This sequence comes from Omphalea diandra, assembly GCA_949677035.1. Classification (NCBI taxonomy): domain Eukaryota; kingdom Viridiplantae; phylum Streptophyta; class Magnoliopsida; order Malpighiales; family Euphorbiaceae; genus Omphalea; species Omphalea diandra. Next base: position 51,953 of record CATIWR010354054.1, read on the forward strand.
GTTTCAGTTCCCATTGAAAGACCACCATCAGATATGTCACTTAATCTTTCATCAGAATCTGCATCTCCAAACCCCAAGAGGTCAATATCTTCTTTACAATTGCGGTCTCCATCTTTTCTAAGCTTTGACTGAGGGAGGAGAAATTCTTTTTGAGCTCTTAAGTCACACATTGACTTTGACTGCGGCAGATATCCCTTTTGATGTCTGAAGTCATCTGTTGACATAGACCCAGCTTCAGAATGTTTCTCACTGCACTCTGAACTATTATCCAAGTCAGAAGCTAGTTTTTCAAAAGATCCCATGCTCTTCCCTCCACTTGTTCTATTCCTATGCCGTGGACTCCCAATAGAACGTGTTCTTGGAGAGGAAGAATCACTCCTATGTGAGTTCATAACATGCTTTGTGCCATTGACATTAGACTTAAGCAGCTGCAATTGCTCAATCTCTTCATCTTTCTTCGCAATGGCATCCTTCAGTGATGTCACCTGCAATATTCACTTAGCCAAAATGAGTGAAATCAAACAAAAAGATTCAGCATCAAGCATGCAAACTTGAAGTTAATCAGGTGCAAACAACTTTTCCTCCCTACGAATCCACTGTATTTTTACTCCGTACACATTCAATATTGGTCAAACCATAGCATAGGTCTCAATGCAATGATTGTTCATTGAAGCTCCAATTTGATAAAACTTGTGCTCTATGGACTTGAGGAACAAATATGCAAAAGGCACAACAGCATAAGAAGATGAAACCATGCAACGGAAATGTTTATAAACAGGCAATTAATTCATAAGGTTAGTATATGTAAGTCCAGGGGGTAGTAGTTGTGGGATTGTTATTGTCATTGATGCATGCATATTACATGGCTGAACATGGTCTTCTTGAGTTATCAAGAAGTCATAGGCACAGATTGTTATCCAGATGTCAGACAGATTATATAAACGAAGAACCCAACAACCTGCTGCATAAGTTCTCTAATATCCCTTCCTTCTTTGTTGCTCTTTGCAGCACCTAACTCAATGCCAGAAACTCTCTCAGCAAACTTTAAGGTACTTATAGTTTCAGCATAGGAATCTACATCAGGATTAAGCTGGATAAACATGAGAGTCTTTGCTTGACCACCTAGAATATGAAAAGTAATTAAGCAAGTGGTTATTTAAAACAAACTAAAATAACATAAGTAATATTATATAATTGCATATCATGAAACCATATAGGATGTAACATTAAAATAATACCTAAAGAACTTTGTAGCACTTGAGTCAATTTGCTATTTCTATAAGGAACGTGTAGACTTTTTTGAGCTAAAGCAAATATTACATCCCCAAGTGCAGAAAGTGATTTATTTATATGCTGTGCCTCCCTCAGCCTGTCTCCAGTTGCTTCAGATCGGTCCACCCTTTCACTACCAGCAAGATCTATTAAATGCAAATTACCACGCAAAACAGCACCATTCTTCAACTCCGTGCCACGAACATGAACAGTGAGGACACTGCCAAGTAAAAATTGAATTAAAATCCTCAAAAGTAAAATCTATTGGTGGACAATCATTACTAGAAACACAACCTGTGGGATCTACTACTTCTTTCATTCAAGGCTGTAGCACCAATAGCACGGTTCATCAGCCCAATATTCATCAATTCTAAGACATCTGTCGTTGATTTCACACAGTGCATGCTAGCATCAGGAACAGCTAATCCATTTGGTTGGGTTGTACTCCAAATCCCAAGTGTGTGCACGTTAAGAAAAATACAATTGTTTTAACATTAAAATAAGTGGAGTGCAAAGGTCATGAACTCGTTATCAGCAAGGGAGAGACAAAAACTATCATAAAAACATAATGCATTTTATAATCCTTGTTTATAGTATCACCACAAGATAAGATATAGAATAGAAATTTAAACAATGAATAAATGCCTGAAATAAAAACTAAACAGATGAAGGATATCTTTTCTGAGAGCCACTGCTTAAGAGTAGATCACGAACTTGTTCATTGTATATTTCCACCATTTGTACACCAACTTCATATCTAATGGAACTTTTCCTAATCTGAGAAATTTGGAAAAGATCATGTAAAGCGCGATAATTGACCCCCCAATCCTCTTCTGACGATAAATCAGGTCCACTCTAGGGAATGGATATACCAAAAACACCACGGGTAAGTACTAATTTCAGACAACTGAAGTTTTAGAAATGAAAAATATAAATTAGTTTAGTACCATAGTGTAAGTCTTTCCTGAGCCAGTTTGACCATAAGCAAATATACAAACATTATACCCATCAAGAACAGACCGAATTAATGGTTGGGTGTCCAAAAATACCTCCTCTGAAAGAAATTACATTTACCAATGTATATATGAGTTGCATATGCTATTTAATTAAAAGAATAGCAATTGATTGAATGTGTCACAACAAAAATAAAGGAGAGAACAATAATGTTTTCACAAAATTCTGACCTTGAGTAGCTGTTGGACCAAAAACCTTATTCAATTTAAAGAGTCTATGGTTGTCTTTCACTTGTTTTGAGGGATTTGAAACAACCAATTCACCATTTTCACCAATATATTCTATGGTTGTTTGCTTCTTACATTGGCCTGGAAGAAATGGCCTTATCCGACAATATACTCTAATGTTTCCTACAGAGAGTAATAAAACAAACATAAGCAAACATAAGGCAAGCAAAATATAGTTTAAGGTTATTATCAACATCATACCTTTCAAATCTTGAACTTCATTATACAATCTCCTATTCTCTGCAAGCACTGAGTGATAGTTCTCAGCAGCATCTGCCAGTCCTTTAAGCTTAACTCCTGTTCAAGATAAAAGTTAGATGTTCTATAATGGAATGCCTAACCAATTAAAAAGAAAATCAAATTAGACCAGTAGTAGACAATAGATTCTACCCAAACATTGAAATTCCTCCAAGTAACTCCTTTTTGTCTTCGAGACTTCACGTCTTATGGACTCAGAGGCTGCCCTTAATTCCTAACAGTGTCAAATTCATAGATTAATGGGATAATATTATTGCATCAATGCAATACTAAATTAAGAACAAGATAATAAATAAAAACCTGCAAAGCTTTAAACTGGTAATTTATACAGCTTCGATAGGTGCCCTCTTTCTTCTTCCATCTTTTTGATTTAGATTCAGAAAATGACTCAAGTTCTTTCATCTTGTCCCTTGACTCTATTAGCAAACACTCAAGCTCTTTTAGTCTATTCTCCAATTCAATTTTAGTTTCCTTTGCTTGCACTTCCAACAGTAAGCAGTGCTCTTCATGTGTCATCTTGGCTAATTCTAGTTCCTGTTTCAGAGCTATTTTCTCAAAATCACTATGATTTTTCTCTTCCTTCAGTCTACAGAGATCCTGCTCTTCAAGCTTTTCCTTTTGCTCTATTTTGGTTTTTTCAATCTGCACAGATGAAAAGACAGAAACCAAACAAGGGCTTATGATAGCACAGATGGATTGCATCTCAGCACGCACTTATCAATTGTGAAAGATGGCGGCATTATTCCTATCAGCCTACATAAACTAAAAATTTAATCATCTGAGACACAAAAGTCATATTGGCTGATACTCTTTAGAATGGGCAACATATATTAAACTGAATTAACAAAGATGAATACATAATCTATTACACCAGTTGACAACAATGAACTAGTGCCTACAATTCGCTTCTTTAGTGCAATACACAAGTTAAATATAAAATGATAAAAGCACACCTTTATCTGCTGCAGTTGTGACAATAATACCTATCAAAGTAAAAGAATCAGATAGAAATTAATTAATTTTGTATAACTCTGGAAACCTAAGCCAGGTACTGCAAACTATAAATAAATGTACCTCAATTTCTTCTGTTGTCCCAGCTGCAAGGGTCTCAAGTACTCTTATTGTTGATTGGTACTTCTCTGTACGAACATTATACATATTGTTTTGCTGAAAACATGCAACAATACAAACATCACTATGGATGAGCCATACTATGGACTGTATAAACATACAATCATGTACACACACATGCACAACCAAATGCATGTACTATTGCACAACACAGATAGAATATAGAAAAGGCTTTGCAAGACATTACATCCTTCAAGCTCTCTGCCTGGGTTGAAAATCGTTGTTCAATAGCATGGATGACTTTCTTCATTATACATGCCATCTGTTGTGGAAAGATACTTATAAAAATCACATAGAGATGCAAAAGCAATAAATACTGACAAAATTATTGATTAAAAAGTATAATAATATATCAACTTAAGCATGCACTAAAAACATAACATCTATGCTGTCTTCTCACAGCCATACATGCTGAATGCGACCATTCTTCCTTCCAATGCTGTCATCCAGAATCCTGTTCATCAAAATGAACAATGTTCGAGTTGAAGCATTCTGCATAAGGAATAGTGCAGATGCATCAGAGAGCTCCAAATCCAAGTTGATTCATGCATCGTGGATTCAGGTCCGAATGTTTAGAAATGGACACACAAGTTCAGTAGCTTACATCCAAACAATTTGATTTCATCAATTCCAAAATATTTGAATCAGAAAGATCAGCATAGCACCCTTGCTTTAGTGGCAACTCCCCAGAAATAGGTTCAGCATCATGCAATAATGCAGCAGATGGCTCTAGAAACAGAACACCAACCACAAAAGAGATCAAATAAGCTTATATACACATATGACCACAAACAAGGACCAATCCAAGAATGCTAAAGAAGATTGGGGCAGTGAATGAAGGGAAGAAATAAACAGCCCCCAAAATGCAATTAGTAAGGTTTTTATAATTCCTCTTCCCCCCCCATTTCCCAATTAAAATGACCCAATCTATTTAGAGGGAATGAAAGGATGGCTCAATCCAAGTTCAACAGGAAAGGCATTAACCCAGGCAACTGTAAAGGAACTAGTAGAAGGGTTTACATATGTTCTTTTCAAGAAATTATAAAAAATCTTAAGAAGGTTAAGGCAGCTTGTGAGTATACCAAATTGAACCTTATCATGCAGGCAATAAAAGATAAGCAAATCAAATCTGAACAACTTTAATTTATTTTTAGATAGTAAGGCACCTGATATAACTGAACGATGCACCGCGTGGGTACCATCAATTACTTCGGGATAATCTTCCTCCAATTGATGTTTATCTTGTCCACGTGTTAATGCATTTACATTTTGACCCATCCCCTTGGTATTTGCCAACAATAGATTCCACAACATTCTTGAATGATTATGGGCACTCTCTTGCCCACTATTATAGTCAAAATGTGCTTTAAGTGTGCCAAGGCACTGCAAAACTGGCACCATATATCCCTGCGAAGTATCTCAAAATTAAGATGAATCAACAAGGAAGACATAGACACAATAACAGAAGACTTTTAACTTTCCAACGCAAAAGCAAAGGAAAGGCAACTTTGGTCTGTTCAAAATAAACAAAAACCAGAGAGATTGTTTATGAACTGATACAGTTTGATATTTTCTTTTTTCTCTTTTTGCATCAGGGACGGGGAGGTGTGGCTGCATACACGGTTGATGAAATGCCTTTGTCTAAGAGTCAAGTTATTAGGTGAAATGTACCTAATATACCAAGTGCTAAATGACTAGTAGAATCTTTGTTAAGTTGAAAAGATCTAAGGTCAAGTTGGCTCCAAATTGTTTTGACTCCAAATAATCCAAAAGCAAGCCCAATATCAGAATCAAAATCATAATGAACATTAAACCATAGTTGCTAAAATTTTACATACCTGTTGTATGTCTGCAAGTACAAACCTAGGCAGTCCCATTTCGTCCATTGCCGCCAGGAACTTTTTTATTTTTTCTGGTCCAGGCAAAGAGTTTCCTCTCTAAAAACCAAGGTAAAATAATACATCAAAATTAGTACATCTGAAAACAAAAAACCAAGGGACAATGAGAGCTGAACCATGAAGCACATATTTAAGGGAAAGTAATCCAACCATTTCCATTAAACCAGGTTTCAGCTTGTTCAAAATGCTACACAAAACAGTGCCATCAATCAGGCATGCTCTTAATTCTTCCTCCGAAGCTTCCAATGGCAAATTTAAATGAGGAACCATATGGTTCAACCACTCAACCAATGAGTGTACATTACCTAGAATCATAATAGAGCTCTTATATAAGAAATTGAGAACAAAAGTGACAATCAGGAATAGCTGTTCTTTTTGAATGTTTGGAGAGAAACAGATTAACTCTTCTTACCCTCAACCAAGCTATCAGGCCTTTGTTTTTCACCTATATCTAGAATGTGATTGCCATTTGAGTTGTCATATACCCCATTTTCACTGAAGCTTGTTCCTTGTTGATTGTTCATGTTGGAATGACAAGAATTCTTCCTTTTCAGAATCAATTATGGATGCAGTGCTACAATAAAAAAACTCACTCAATCAAATCAATCTCTTTTTATGAAAAATAAAGGACAAAACGCTGCCAACCAAAATTCAAGCAATTCCTACAAAGCCATCCTAGTAAACTAAGCACACCAAACAACCCAACTTTTCCCCTACAAAAAAGAGAAGCTTCGCAAATCATCTAAATGAAACACAACTATCAAAACAATAACCACTGGGGAAATGTGTGTCCCATTTATTACTAAACTTGATTAGATAGTCTTAAAACTCCCCAACACCACCCCCCAAAAAAAATAAATAAATAAATAAAACGAAGAGTATATATACGATATAGAATACAAAAGTTGCTTACTTTCTACCGTAGCTACGCAAGCAAGTACCATCAACATTGTGTTAAATTAAAAGGCAAATGTACTCTACTCTAGACACAGCTTAAAAGGGAGAACAAAAAGACACATCTAAAGATTCTTTTCTTTCCCTATCCTTCAATTGCACAATCAATTTGCTTCAAAGAACTTAACTTTTTGTTAAAGATAAATCCAAGCAGGAAACTACTACATTTTGGCTTTATTTTCCAAGAAGACGGAGCATAAAATAGAAATTGCAAAAGCATAAAACCCTACCAATTAAAAACTGTGCCAAACACAAATTTTCAAAATGCACAAATGCGCCGGAAATCCACCGGATCCAAGCAAAACCCCCTAAAAATTCGCTCAAAACTGACGGTTACAGGGGAAATGCGGGTTAGAGAAACGCTCGAACCGGACACATCATGACCAGAGATGGAGCTGAGATCGAAGTAGAGGCAGTGAATCAGTTGCTGAGGAGATCAACGAAATCGGAAATCTCAAAATCGCTGGATTTGTTTTTTATTTAACAGAGAAATGAAGCTGGATGATGATACATTGATTTCTTCCTTTTCCTTTGTTTTTCTTTTCTTTTCTTCCGTTTCTGTAAAAGAAAGGGAAGAAAAGAAAAGAAAGGAAATGTTATTAATTTTCTTCGTTTAGGAAATGAAATGAAATGAAGCTGCGTTGGCTCGCTGGTTTTTTCCATTTCTTTTGTTTTTAAATAACTGACTAAAAGGTTTTTTTTTTTTTTTTTTTTGAGAGAGAGAGCTAGCTGTGGTCGCCCCAAATTTGGAGGGTGTGGGTCCCACTCCCACTAAATTTGGAGTGGAGTTCCCGCCGTGTGGCTTTTGTCGTTTTGGTTTTTCTGCTGTGTTTTACTGTTGGGATTTGCATTAGAAACGAACCGAATAATTGTGTTTGATTATTATTACATAATGTAAATGAATTTTTAGTGATGAAAGCAGCCTTTTGTTATCGGAATTTGAGGACAGAATGGTTATAGACAGGTTTCTTCTCCTCCATCTCTCTAACTCTTTTGTTCCGTAACTAACGAAGCTATACTAACCAACTCAATATATATAGTTTCCACTGTGAATTTGCCATGGCAATTTTTTCTTTCTTTTTTTTTTTTCATATAATTGAAGTTTTTTGGATTAGATCATAATATTTGTATATACAATTAAATATAAAAGAATTTCATCTCTTATAGATGGACTGAACAGAAATCATAGAGATAATTTTTTTTTAAAGTAATTCAATAAAAATAAATGTCATGATGAGATGTAGCACTTGAGTTATGCAGATTACAAATGGAAAGAAATGCTCCTCTCTCTCTCTTGTTAATTTTCACAATATCAACTTTGCGTCCTATGCAAGTTCAATGTCCACTGAAAAGGATGATTCTAAAATAAAAAAAATATATATCAAATGGAGAAAAAATGATAGAAAGTAGTTGGCATGTTTCAATAATTTTAACAAAATATATTCTTTTGATTATAAATTATTTGACATAAAATTTAATTAAGTAAGAATGAATTAAAAAATATATAAAAAAAATCTCACTACTAAGCTTTAATCTTATGAAGCGATCAAAGAATATATAACTAATATGAATTCATTTAGAAAAAACTATATTAAAGCATCAATCAATTGATAAAGATACAAAAACTAATTAACAATGAAAGACAAAATATTTTAAAAAAATATTAATAAGAATTATTATTGAATGAAAAATCAAGTTAAAAATAATTTGGTGTCTCGATGAAAAATGAAAAAAATTCAAGAAAACAATAAAAACCTTTTAAATTTAATCAAAATGATTATAAATTTTGATGCAACAATGCAAAAACATATTTTACAGATTAAAATGATGAAATTTATAGTCATTATCTAAATATAATATATAAAATTAATCAATCAAATTTGAAACTAAAAATTCATTCATTAACTATGTTATCCATTAAAAAAATATGTTAGAAAAATTAAAATACAAAATTTAATTAACAACTTTTCATCTAAAAATAATTTTTTTAAATAAAATTATTTCACCATTATTATAGATTTTAAAATTTTACCTAAGGCCCTGGGCATGTTAGAGCTAATCTAGATATATTCTAATATATTTTTGTTTAATCAATAAATATATTTTAATTTAATAAAGCGCTATATTTTTTTAAAGCAACATTATATTCTTTGTGTCAAAGATTTTTTTTTTAAAAAAAAAAAGACAAACAAAGAAAAGAAAAATATATAAAGCAAAAAAAAAAAAAAGAAAAGAAGTAAATATGAATGACACTATGGTTCCTACAGCATGATTTTATCCCTCTCTATCTATCTTTTTTTTTTTTCCTTTTTCAATTGTTTATTTTTTTAATTATAATCTTTTAACTCGTTTTCTATAAATTCATCGTAATTCATTAAGAAAAAAAGGGTAATAAAACAATGATGGCTTTTGTGATTGATAATATGGTACATTATAAACTAATTACCCTTTCAAACTATACTACTAAATTCTTACCTGCCAATATAGAAGAAACTTCAATAAATTATTCCATAATTAATAATTAAGATATCATCAAGTAATTTCAAAGATGTACCCATATATCGACCCCATACTTAACACCTCGTATTACCAAATTACACTATGATTTTTTATTACAGAGCCCAACCTAAATAATATAGATGTAGGAAACTCTAAAATAAGTATAATAATAAGATCTGCCATACTAACACATGCTTAAGTGACTTTAAAAAAAAAACATGCTTAAGTAATAGGGTTTCTGCTATCCTACACATATTATATAATTAAGTAATTAAAAAAACCAATGTACAACCTAATCGATCTGCTAAAGGAAATTGAAACAACTCTTTTATCCCATGTCGAAATCTCATAAAGAAAATGATGGAAATAATAAATCAGGAAGATGTAGGCATCTTATAGCGACAAAGAGGACCTGTATTCCTGTTCATCAGCCATGGTACAATGCATTGTCCATGGTAAATATGCAAGCATGGCAAGCGTTTATCTTCAGATCCCATCAAAAACTGGTCTAAACAAATTGGACTATCCAAACCTGAAACTTCAATTCTCACATCTTCTAATTTTCAAAAAATTCTTGGCTTCTGGGTTGCACCGTCGTCAAGGAACCATCGTTATTACTATTATTATCAACATCATAGCCCGTCAAAAAAAAAATTATGGTTGGTGTAGCCTATGAAGGAAACGTTGTGGATGTTGAAGGTCCAATTTGTAGGGAATGACTCAGGAACACTTTCCATGGAAGCTTCAATCTGAAAAACTCCAGCCGAAGATATGTTTGATTGAGAGATTGTTTTGTTTTGATTAAGTAGGCTCTTCTGACTATAATTTATATATATGCACGTACTGTATTAGGAACCATAAAGGAGGCTTTCTTTGTTTCCTAATCCCATTAGAATTAGGCTGCTGCTGATTTGTTACTTGCAAGCGTTAATAATTAATTAGGAAATCCAATAACGTAATATAAATAAAAAATATTATAGAAAGAAAAATGACAATTTGTTTACCAAGTATTGGGGGATAATTAAGGAAGTAGGAAACACAATTAATCTGCAAATTAATGATGGAGAACCCATTCGCCATTTCTTCAAGAGTGATTTGGCTTTGGATTCATTAGTAATTTAAAAAAAAAAAAAAAAGTATCGAAGTGTATTATATTAAAATTGCTTATTGACTAATCCATGAACAATTAATATTTTAATCCTTGACTCCATGGTCAATGCTTAATCAGTAATAGCAGTAAAAGAAAAAAAAAAAAAAGGTTACAATCTAACAGGTACATCGTGAAGACAGTTTCTGATCAAGAAGCTGTAAGCATGTGATATCGGCAAAGAGGGCACATATTGCTTCTCATTAGCCACTTCACAATACAATTTCCATGATAGACATGTAATCATGGCAACCGCTTAGGTTCACTTCCTACCAAAATTTGATCCAAGCATATTGAACAAACCAAATCCGATGTTTCCATTCTCATTTCTTCCAACTTTTCAATGGCTTCTTCCTTCGCTGTTTTCGCCTTTGGAGCATCGTTAGCGCTCGATAGTTGTACGATTTGTATATGATTCCCTCGTAACATCTCCATAAGAGGATCCTCGTTATCTTCATATTCGTCTGCGTACTCGTCATAGTCGTCATCAAATTCTACTCCTTCCACAGTAAAGGTTTAGGGAACAGATAGCTTCAGCCAATATTGGTGGTGTCTCGCTAGAAGATGTGTTATCCATTTTAATTAATTTGAGCAGGAAACAATAAAAAAGAGGTCAATAACCCACTAAGAACACACTAAAGAAGAAAAAACACAAGACTAATATAGAAGAATTATTCCCATATTTGCATAAGTGTATATAAATGTATCATGGGAAGGAAGGAAGGGTTTATCATCATTCACTAAGGATTACTTATCCAACAAGAAAAAATATATGACTTAAGTATGTGTATTCTGACACCAGTAGGAAATATATATATGGATCATGTGAAGGAAAGAAGGATTTATCTTATTCACTAAGGATTACTAAATATAAAGAAAAATTAAGATAATAAGAGTTCCTAAGTACCTCTGCCTATAGCAATCATGTGGACCTTTTACAATATTATTTTTCATTACAGGTAATTTTTTATTTTTTATTGTATTTTTGGCTGTTGAAACTTTATTTGGTTGAATACGTTGCAAGTCTCAATATCTCAATTGTCATTGACAAAAGAAAATTTAGTTAAACTAAAATGTTAAATCATTTTATAATGTTGTTATTAAAATGTATAATTAATTGAACTAAAAATTACGAAAAAGATCCCATGATACTTCAACCATAGATTAATAGAACAGAAAGTAAATTACAAAATTTTGAACACTAACTAAAGAATTAATCTCAATATTGTCAATATCTACCACATCATTTAATTAGCTGAAGTCCATGTTCATTAAGCTCAAGAAAGGCATAAACAGAAAGAAACTTAATTGATTTCTTTAGCTAGTGATTAGTGGACGCATTGATTTTATAAATTTATCTTTTATATATAATTAACTGGTAGCAAACTTACATGTTCCAATGTAAAATTTTTTTATAAAATAATTAAGAAAATTGTTATCTTATTTTTATTTTAGATATAAAAATATCTAAATAAATAGTTTTCAAATTAATATTATTTAAATTATTTTATATTTCATCATTTAATTTAAATAAATAAATAATTTTTAATTTCTTTTAAAATACTTTTCTTTCATTGCATATTCTTCATTTCTTTTATATATTTTTAATTAATTCTTTTATAATTTTTCAATTAATTAATATAATAAAATAATAATAGTATAGAGTTAGTCACTTATTTATCAATCAACATTAATTTAACAAATAATAAACATTTGTTATAAATAATTTTTATGACGAATTTGATAAATGATAAACATTTGTTATATCAATCCATGAAAATATTTAGTTTAATCGATATTTATGTCTAATAAGTTGGCATTTCAAATGTTACACTCTCCCTAAATTCATACAAAATTGATTTATAATTATAATTGCTAAAATTAAATAAATCATTTGTTTCCTTTAAATTCAAAGAAAATAAATAAATCAATTAAATTATACTTGACTATTTAAAATAAAATCAAGTTATTTCACTTTGTTAAAAATTATTTTGCAATTAATGAGTATAACATTAAAAGACAATCTAAGTATTAATATACAGACCAAACAATAATATGTTTTTTAGAATGCAGTAACATTTATAAAAATTAATGCACTAAAAAGTTTTTTAAATAAAAAAATGTTAATAAATCAATGAATGAATCAATCAAATATTAATTAATGTCACATTATAAATTAACAAATAAATGAATTAATGAATGAATCAATCAACTTTTTGTCATATGACTTGAACAAAACCAAACTTAAAGAAACTTTGTCACATTAATATGTTGGCTTATATATATATATATATATATATATATATATATATAGAGAGAGAGAGAGAGAGAGAGAGAGAGAGAGAGAGAGAGAGAGATAAAGTAGTAGGACTTTCTCCACATTTATTTGGCATCCTATTAATAAATCAACAAGGAAACAAATTATGTTGGTTTAAAAAAAAAGGAAACAAATTATGTAATTTTCGTCCTTGCCAGCATATAGGAAAGCTCATAAAAAATTTAATCAATAAATCAATATATATTATTAATTCTCGTTTAAATTAGTTTTAAATAATTATTTGTCATTTGTTAAACAGTTATGTATAACATAGTCATGTATCTTTTTTTATATTATATTATAAAAATTTTTATGTTAAAAAAATTCTAAAGAGAAAATTAAAAAATTAATTGCCATATAAAAATAAATTTTTAAATAAAAAATTAAAAAACCTAAACAGTAAAAATTCTAAACAATAAGCTAAAATTATATAAAAAAATTTTGAACACAAAGTTAGAAAATCTAAAAGTAAAAATTCTAAAAAACTTCTAAATATTAAATTAGAAAAATCTAAAAAGTTAAATAGTTCAAACAAGAAATTAAAATTTTTAAATTAATTCTATTAATTATTCAAAATTTTAAATATATAAAGGCTTAATAACATTAAAATTATTTTTCAAAGAAGTGTTAATGTTAATTTTCATTTAAAATTTGAGAACAATAAAAAAAATTGTTAATTAGAAAACAATTATATTTATGTTAGTTTTTCTTTTGGTTTATTTTTGTTAGTTATTAGTAGAAGTCTATCTAAACCTTAATAATAATAATAATAATAATAATAATAATAATAATAATAATGATAATAGTAGTATTACTATTGTTACTATCCTAACCCTAACCCTACCATGACATCGACGGCGACGAAGATGCCAGGTTCACCATCATCGAC